>JACCEG010000046.1:128444-138758 GCA_014065205.1 Tuber brumale
AACGAGCACACCACTCTACGGCTTAGTCGCAGCTTCCTATTAGGAGCTTCCAATCTTAAGCTCGTATAGACTATGCTGAATACTCAAGACTTAATTGCTATTGTTCCAGTAATCTCTCCCATTCACGAAGTGATCAAGTTTGTATTGGGCTGCCTATGCTTCATGCGAGTAAGAGTCTGACGCGCCAACATCTTATAGACTCTTCTCTAGCTATGGCCTTCTAACTGAGCGTGCTTCCCCTTGGTCCGCCAGCCCCCCGCAGAGGGGTCCCGTTACTGGGACCAACCAACATACAGCTGATCTCAGTAGGTAGGGTGTCATCAGTCTGTCCGTTGTATCATCAACCGCAACTTCCGTATGGGTACTGGGGTCTCCATCTTCGGTCCTTAATTACTCAACCACCAACTATCCAATTTCTCATAGATGACTTCCTACGCTCTAGCCAGAGTCCCCTCTATGCTATTGGTAGAAAATCCCACAGTCGGAGGTCTTGTGCCGTCGTGCAGGAAGCTCCGAACATGTATGTCCGGTTGGTACAAAATATCTCATACCAAAATAACTTTGACGACAGTGTGGATTGAACACGTGACCTCTTGATAGATGTCACGTGATACTTCCATTGAGCTATGAACGTGCGGGCCCCATAAGGGGGCCGGAGGGGGTGTTGGCACTCCGGTAAATTGAGGGTCTGTGCGCAGTTACCCTACCGTGGGTCTGTGCACATGTCTCGGATTTCCATATGCCTAACATATAGATTGATGTACTCTTACTACATATAGGTGTCAATAAGCATAAAGTGCACCAGTCCACCAATACAACATATTTACTTTTATCTATATAATACTTATAAGATATTAGGCATATGGAAATCTGAGACAAAAAGTACACAGACCTCATGGTAGGGTAACGGCGCACAGACCCTCATTTTCCCGGAGCCAATACCCTCCTCTGATCACCTTATGGGGTCCGTACATCATTAGTGAGATTTCGAAGAGTTGCATCCTATAACTAAAATATCAAATCAATGAGGCCCACTTCATAATACCATATATGTCACCACCATCTGTCTGACCATATGCCATTCACAGGTTATATAAGAGGGAGCCTTTGGCAACATCTAGGAAGTGGAACAGAAGAAATCAGTCAGAGGTACATTGAAATAGTAGGCTTCAAAGTTAGGTTTCCTAATTAGGGGCCAAAGATGACAGGACATTTTCAGTGAAATACTCCAAGATAATAATCCAGTAGTGGAGGCTATTGAGGATATACCGAATCCACCCATACCCTTTTGAGATCAGCTGTAGGTTGGTTGGTTCTGATAATAGGACTTTTCTATAAAGGCAGGCAGACCAAGGGGAAGCATGCTCAGACAGGAAGACCTGGATAAGTCAAAGACCCTAAAGATATTAGCATGTCGAGCTTGGACTTGTGATTGGCACTAGGTGGCCCAGCATAAAACTGATTACTCCATGACCGAAGAGACTACTGAAATGATAGTCAACAAGACTAAAGGAATATAATAGTCTATATGGAGAACTAAGTTGAAGACTGCTGTTTGGTATAACAAATAGTATAGTCATCTCAATAGAGGAATACTATTCTGTAATCACAAAAGGGTATGAGAAGTTTGAGAGTCAAAGAGTATTCACAATTATAAGATTCTGGATGTTTGCGTACTGAAACCAGAAAAGTACTTCAGAGGCATAGCAGTTAGAAGTAGTCCACAAATACTCAGATGTGGGATATAAATATTGAAGTGCCTCCTGAGCTTCATTGATATCATCAAGCAATAGAGAAGAGATCTTATCAATATAATATTATTTAATATATGGAATCTTTACTTTACCTATTTTATTGAGACGAGCCTTTCTCGACAAATTATCCAATCAAAGATTTTGGCCTACTTTTCTCAGTTATACTAGAGTTTAGCATCCGCCTAACACAAGATCTGTAGACAATCATGTAGTCAGAGTGGTACTTAGATACATAGTGGTTGAAAGAAGTCTGCAAATACTCAGATGCAAGATATAAATATCAAAGTATCTCCTATACTTTACAGATATCATCAAGTAATAGAGAAGAGATCTTATCAATATGATATTGTCTATACTTTAAATGTTTATCTTTTCTATTTATCAAGATAAGGCTTTCTAGACAGATTCTCCTATTAAAGATTTTGGCCTGAGTCTCTTAGTACATACTAAGAGTTAGCTTCTGCCTAACAGTATTTGGCAAAGAAAAACATGGAGTCAATATCTGACCATAGTGGAAGTGTTACTGCCAGCAAGGTGACTGATAGAATGTATACTTGGTAAACCTGTAAGAGTGCTGAGTAATATAAGATGGTATATCTTATATCTTCATATTCATTCTTACATTACAGGCATATTGGAGAGCCAGGATGATTCTGGTATCATTGTATAGTAAGGTAGCTTTTTTTGTACCCATATTCGATAGATACAACTTGCCATAAAGTAGTACAGGCCTGTGAAGAGGTGGGGCATAAGGTAGACTGGAGGGAGTAGTAATAGCTTAGCAAATTAAAGTCTTTAGCCTGAACTGCTACAAACTGGATTTTGTTAGGCGGATGCCAATCTGTAATATAACTGAGGGACATAGGCCAAAATCTTTGTTCCGAGAATCTGTCAAGGAAGGCTCATCCTGATGAAATAGATAAAGTAAAGATTTGTATTTTAAATAATTTTATATTGATAAGATCTCTTCACCATTGCTTGATGATGTCTGTAAAGCTCAGGAGGTACTTCGATATTTATATCCTACATCTAAGTGTTCGCAGACTACTTCTAACTACTATGTCCCCAAAGTACCACTTTGGTTTTAGTACGCAATTGTCCAGAATCTTATAAGTGCGAACACCGTCTGACCCTGAAACTTATCACACCCTTTCACGGTTATGGAATGGTATTCCTCTGTTGTGGTGACTGCACTATTTGTTATACTAAATAGCGGTCTTCAACTTAGTTGTCCGCATACACTATTATATTACTTTAGTCTTGTTGACTATCATTCCAGTAGTTTCTTCGGTCATGAAGTGATCAGGTTCATGCCAGGCCACCTAGTGCCAATCGCAAGTCCAAGCCCAATATGTCAATGACTTAAGAGTCTCCAACTTATTTAGGTTTTTCTTTCTGAGCATGCTTCTTGTTAATCTGCTAGCCTCCATAGAGAAGTCATATTGCTAGGACCAACCAACATACAGCTAACCTCTGAAGTGTATGGATGGATTTGGTATGTCCATAATAGCCTCTGCTATGGGGACATCCTCTTGGAGTATTTCGCAGAAAACGTCCCATCACCTATGGCCCATAGTGTAGAAAGCCTATCCTTGAAGCCTACTATCTCAATGCACCTCTGACGGATTTTCTCTGTTCCACTTCCCAGATGTTGCCAAAGGTCCCCTCAGATATATCCTGGGAACAGCCTGCGGTGGGACAGACGGTGGCGACGTATATGGTATTATGAAGTAGGCTTCATTAATGTGACCTTTTAGTTACAGGACCCAACTTTCAAAATCTCGCTAGTGATGTGCTGGCCCCATAAGGGGGCCGGAGGTGAAGTGTTGGCTCTGGTAAATCGAGGGTCTGTGCACAGTTACCCCACCGTGGGTCTGTGCACATTTCTTGTCTCAGATTTTCATATGCCTAATAGATTTAAATTATCCTGTGGAGTTGCTAACAAGTGGAAGCCTTAGATTATAATGTAAGAAGGGAGTCGTAGTCTGATAGTAGAACAAACTTAGTTTGATAACGTGATTCAAATATAATGTAAGTAATATACTAGAAGAGGAGGTCAAGTAGGAAGTAGATATAGGCAAACAGTAATTTAAAAAGTTGGATTTCTTTGAGAGATATATAGTTCCCATTATAGTTCCTGCAGGCTATTTTGTGGTTTTCAGAGGTTTGACATATGTCCTGAAAGGGAAAGTCATTACAGAAAGGGAGAGCTGTTGCTAGGTTTATTGTTGGTGAGCTGTATGCAATACAGAGGACTAGTAGTCGTCACTTCAGGGAATGAGGAGGTCTATTTGAGGAAGGACTGACTCTAGTAGTAGTATTACCACCGTGGCTGATAAGAAGTAGTTGATAGCTCATCTTGGTGCTTAGGTGAAGAAGGTCGTGAGTTTTATAGGAGTCCTTGCTTGAGGTACTAGCAAGTCAACCCTGTTGGTCAGAATGGAAATAATGATTGATAAAACTAGTTTGGAATTGAGGAATGGAGAGAGGATATGGCCTAGAGTGGATAGGTTATTAAACTTTACAAGAGTGTCTTGTACCTGTATTGAGTATTTATTGAAGTGAGTATGGCTCTTGAGCATGGACGAGAGCCCAAAGCTTAGTTAACACATAAGTGGTTTTGGGGTGAACTTCTCTGTTGTTTCTTAAAATCTCTTCTTATGTATCTTGCCAATAGCATATAGTCAAAAAAATAGCCATATTATATAGAGTACTATAAAAGGCTTCTATTTCATCATATTATAGTATCAGAATACAACTGACTAAAGTCTAGTAGGTAACATATAAGTCTTCTAGTAGGACTAGAGAAGGATGTTAAACTTTGGTAAATGAGAATCTGTACATATAGTTATACCACCATGAGAATATCTTTCTAAATACTTAACAATCTCAGAAGTAGAGTGAAAAACATCAGTCGGAGGTATATAGAGTTATCAGGTAGTAAAGTTGATCAAGTAAAAAGTATACTAGAAGTAGTAGGATATTTTTGGTTGAGACTTTGAATATGAAGAAACTACATTAATAAAGTGGTAAATACATATCTACATTTAATACTATGAGAAGGAAGAGTCATTAGAAGTCCTACTCAGAAGAAATTAACAGAATACAGGACTTGTCTACATATATAAAGTTAAGAGAATTACCAGATGCATGAATTGAATACAGTTATACTTGAGTATACTATAAAGATAGTCTGTTATTAGGACTAGCTGTAACCTTCTCTCATATATCTTGCTTGAACGAGGAATAACAACAGAATCAACCACTGAGAGAGGATCATTCTTAAGCACCTGCCTACATGATATATCATAATAAGACTATTATCTTATTATCTCTTAACACTGATATCCTTTTAGTTCTCATCTAGTTCATCTTTGATTAAGTAGTAGTAAAAAAGGCCTACACATTTTATCTTAAGTGTAGCGAGGTTACTTAAATGATTGCATGAAGAGCTAAATATAAGAGCCATCTTCCTCTTTATATAGTCTTTCCTTCAAGCCTTGTACTCTTATTACTTCGTATAATATAAGAATCATATAATCTCTCATGATCACACACATAAACTACATGATCTCTTAATAAATCATGTACATGAAATATCATATCCTCTTACACAGCTTCCTTATTCATATATGTAGCTCCCATGACCTCTTAATAGGTCAGGTGCATAAAAGTAAATCATAGGATGCAGCCTCCTTAATCTTATGCACAACTCCTATGACCTCTGAATAGATTATATATGCAAAATAATAACATAACAAATGAAACCCTATGACACATATCCTCATCATAGTACCAACATCTCCTTCCACTATATGTCAGTCTAAAATTGAAACACTAACTCCTATAAACTCTGTATAACAAATTAGTATATTCGCATTAAGATAGTATTTTTAGAATGCAACTTTATAGTACAAGGATCAGATAAGACTTACTAGATAGATATGTTATTGTTAGGTATATAGAAATCTGAGACAAAATCCACAGACTTCATGGTAAGATAACTGTGCACAGACTCTCGATTTTCCAAAGAGCTAATACCCGCTTCCAACCCCCTTATAGAACCTTCATGTTATTGGCAAGATTTCTGTGATTTCATCTTATAACTAAAATGTCACATTACTAAAGTCTACTTCATAGTACCAGATGCATCACTGGTATCTATCGAACTATATGCTATTTACAAGACCTTTAAGAGAGGACCTTTAGTGACATCTGTAAAGTGGAATAGAATAATTCTATTAGAGGCACATTGAAATACTAGGCTTCAAGTTTAGACTTCGTAATTATAGTCTGAAGGTGACAGGAAATCTTCGGTGAAATACTCTAAGAGTGTTACGATCCCTAACCGGTATCAGTTCTCAGCGACGGGTGGACGATACTTCTCTCTTTCTCTCTCGACGATAGTTCTTAGGCCGTTGCCTACGATAAGGTGGGAGAGACTCTCGTGTCTCTAGTCCTTATCTCCTATCGTACTCTTTCTTCAACTCGACTCTGTACCAGAGTCCTTCTTCTCGTAGGTAGGTATTCGTAAAGAGCGTAAAGGTTTTATATTCGTAAAAGCATAAAGTAATAAGTAAGAAAATAACTTAGAACGAAGCATGAAGAGCCTATCTACTCGGACCTAAAGTCCTCCTTATATAGTAGCCCTTCACGCCCTTGTGACTCATCCTTTAAGTCACGCGCCACATATGACTCACAACTGTGAGTCATACCTAAAACATCATAACTGGTCATATGACCGAAGTGGTCACATGCGCGAAACCCATGACCTCTAAATGAGGTCATGTGCGAAACATAACATACCTATGACTCATAACTACGAGTCATGTGAAAACCTTTCCTTGCTAAGCCACATTCGTGACATTAGCTCCTCCCTCCCTAAGCTCGAGTCCCTTCGAGCTTAGAATCTCTCGTCGTAGAGGCGGTCCGCGAACCTCCTAAGGCGTTTCGCGTTGTCGTTCGCCTCGCGGCACAATCCGCGCACCTCGTCGATTATGGCTCTCCGCTTGAGCCTTTCCTTCCGTAGCGCCTCGTCCCCTTGCGCTATCTTCTCGTTGTAGGAGGCCCGGATTATGTCCAATCCCCTCCTCGACCCTTCGATCGTCTGCCGGTATGTTCCTTCCTGCTTTTCCAGGCGCGCGATCGTTTCTTGTTGCCGTTTCGTTTCCTCCACTAGCCGATCGTTCTCTCGTCGTAAACGTTCGACCGTCCGGCGTAGTTCTTCCTTGGACACAAAGGATTTTGTATCCCCCCCCTCCTTAGGTTCCGTCCTCGGAACCTTTTGGGTTGCCTGCTTGGCTTCCCATTGTTGTCTTCGGTGGTATGGGCAGTAGTTGCGCATGCAGTTCTGCCAGGAGATTTTGTGATGTGAGGGGCCCGTGGGCGGAGGTTGCGGTTGTGTTGCCCATTCGGCTTGAATGGGCGTCGTTGGAGGCGATTGCTTGGTCGCCGACTTCTTACTCGGGAAGAAGTTGCTTCGTTGTTTTCCATCTAGGTGCACGGGGCACCCGTCGTCCGTGCATGCCGTCCAGTGATAGACGGCATGGTTTCGTTCGTCATTGTTGACCACCTTGGCCCACTCGGCCTCGATGGTCTTCTCCTCTTCCTCCTTCTTGATTCTGATTTCTTCTTCCGCTGCAGCCCACTTGGCAGCGTCCGGTGGAGGGCTCGTCGGGCTACCCACGAGCTCGAAGTCGTCTGGCGCGTCCTCGACGCTCGGTTGACGGCTTCTGTGGGTAGCGTTGGTGGAAGAGGTGGAGGGCATCTTGAGCGTTCGTAAAGTTGGTAGCTGGGTACCACTCTTGATCGTGTTCGGGGGAATAACCAGTCCACTTAGCACGGTATTGAAGGTTACCGTGGTATAAGCGAGAATCGATTATTTCCTCAAGTTCGTATTCGGGTTCTCCGTCTAGCTCGATAGGTGGAGGAGGTGTAATCGTTTGTGAAGGAAGCTTGTTGTCTTGATAGAGTTCCAAAAGCGAGATGTGGAATGTGTTGTGTATCTTCATAGACGGGGGAAGGTCGAGTTTATATGCTCGTTTCCCTATCTTTTTCGTTATCTCGAATGGTCCCATTTTCTTGTAATCCAATTTCTTGGATGGCCTTGTTGTGCGTATATTCCTTGGTAGTAGCCACACCTTGTCGCCTTGTCGTAGGTGTGGATCGGGTTTTCTGTGTTGATCGTAGTTTTCTTTCTGTCGTAATTGTGCTGTCGTCATTTCCGCTCGTAGGGTGTTGTGTAATTGACTCATATCTTCCTTTTCCGTTATCAGTCCTTTGGTCGTATGACCTATGGCCTGATACTCTGGGTCGAGACCGTAATTCGCATAGAAGGGTGTCGTCTTAATCGTTTCTTGTTTTCCGTTGTTGTATGCGAATTCCGCTATTGGTAGTAATTCGTCCCAGTTGTCCTGCTGATAGTTGACGTAGGCCCGTAGATATTGTTCCAATATGCCGTTGGTTCTTTCTGTTTGTCCATCTGTCTGCGGGTGGAAGGCCGTAGAAAGTTTTCTTTTGATCCCGAGTTCGTCCGTTATCTCTTTCCATATCCCTGATGTGAATATGGATCCGCGGTCTGTGATGATATTTTTTGGTAATCCGTGTAGTCGAAAGATTTCTTTGATGAATGTTGTCGCGAACTGCCGTGCCGTCATATCCATCGTGGTGGGTATGAAGTGACTCATTTTGGTCAGGCGTTCCACCACAACCATAATGGAGTCATGTCCGTTGGCCTTAGGTAAATCCGTTATGAAATCCATAGATATGGATGCCCATGGTTTTTCTGGTGCTTCGTTAGGTTTTAGCAGCCCATATGGTGCGTGTCGCACCACTTTCGTCCGCTGGCATATGTCGCAGTTCTTGACGTATTGTTTGACGGATTCCCTTAATCCTGGCCAGTAGTATTTCCGCGTGATCATCTCTGTTGTTTTAGCCGTTCCTCCGTGTCCTGCCGGTTTGTCGTCGTGGTGTTTCTTGATAAGGTTTGTCCTTATCTTTTCGTTATCTGGTATCCATATCTTTCCGTCGTACCACATATAGTGGTCTCTCCATTCGCATAGTCCTAAGGCCACCCCTTTTCTTTCTTTCTCTCCTTTCTCCAGGTCGTTTCTTATTTCCTGAAATGCCTTCTCTTCTGCAATTGCTTTCCGTAATCTCTCGTCATCTTCGTCGATGATTTCCGTTGATTCCATAGCCTCGAAATATTCCTTCGGGAGCAGGATTCGATTTTTCTGTTTTATCCGTTCATCCTCTTTGTCTTGCGGTTTGTCGCTTGCAATTCTCGTCAATGCATCTGGTTTTCCTCCTTCTTTTCCTGGTCGATATTCGATCCTGAAGTTGTATTTGCTGAGGCTTTCCATCCATCGGATTTGACGATCGTTGAGTTCTTTCGTTGTCATGAAAGGAACTAGGTTCTTGTGGTCCGTGAGAACTCTAACCTGGTGGTCGTTGTTCTGTATGTATCTCCTCCATTCCTTGAGTGCTTGAACTATGGCTAGTAGTTCTTTGTTGGCGACGTCGTAGTTGCATTCGGCCGGTGTCATCGTCTTTGACCGATAACACACTGGGCGCCATTTCCCGTCTTCGCATTTCTGGGATAGGATCCCCGAACAGACGTATTTGGATGCGTCTGTTTCAATCGTCGTTTCTCTTTGCGGGTCGAAATGAACCGATATTGGTGCCGACGTGAGTTTGGTCCGTATAGCATCATAGGCCTTTTGCTCTTTTTCTCCCCATTCCCACTTGACGTCTTTCTTGGTTAGGTTATAAAGGGGTTTTGCCATTCGGCTAAAGCCCTCGATAAACCTGCGGTAAAAGTTACAGAATCCCATAAAGCACAGGATGTCTGTTTTGTTGTTTGGTTTTGCCCAGTCCCATATGGCCGCTGTTTTGACTGGGTCCACTTGGACTCCTTCTCCATTGATGATAAATCCCAGGTATTCGGTTTCCCTTTTGTGGAATTCGCACTTGGATGGTTTGATTTTCATCCCCGACTTCTGAATCTCGTTCATGATGCTGCTGACGTCCTTCCTGTGTTGTTCCAGGTTGTCCGAGTATATGAGTACGTCGTCCAGGTAGACAATGCAACATATATCCAGGAATTTGTTGAGGACCTGGTTGATCCATCGTTGGAATGATGCTGGTGCGTTGGTTAGCCCGAATGGCATAACCAAATATTCGTACATTCCGTATCTTGTTGCGAAGGTTGTCTTCCATTCGTCGCCTTCCTTTATCCGTATGTTGTGGTAGGCGTCCTTAATGTCCAGTTTGGTAAAATATTTTGCCGTTTTTAACCGATCCAGGGCCTCTCCGATCAGTGGTAGCGGATACCGATCCTTCTTTGTTACCGAGTTGAGTGCTCGGTAATCCACGCATAGCCTCATTTTTCCGTCCTTCTTCTTGACGAATAGTATCGGTGATCCTGCGGATGCGAACGAATGCCTTATCCATCCTCGTTTCATATTCTGTTGAATATATCCTCGTAGTTCCTCCAGTTCCTTTTCTCCCAAGGGGTAGAGTCGTTGGTATGGAATCTTCTTCTTGGCCTTGGTTTTTTCGT
>JACCEG010000046.1:145255-219665 GCA_014065205.1 Tuber brumale
CTTTAAGTCACGCGCCACATATGACTCACAACTGTGAGTCATACCTAAAACATCATAACTGGTCATATGACCGAAGTGGTCACATGCGCGAAACCCATGACCTCTAAATGAGGTCATGTGCAAAACATAACATACCTATGACTCATAACTACGAGTCATGTGAAAACCTTTCCTTGCTAAGCCACATTCGTGACAAAGAGGATACTATAGTGGCGGAAGCAATTGAGAACATACAAAATCTACCCATACTCTTCTAAGATCAGCTGCAGGTTAGCTAGTCCTTGTAATAGGCCATTTCTGCTAGGATAGGCAGACTAAGGAGATGCATGCTTAAATACAAAGACCTAGATAAGTTAAAAACCATATAAAATATTAGCATATTGGGCTTGAACTTGTAATTAGTACTAGGTAGCATGACATGAAACTGATTACTTCATAACCGAAGTGACTACTAGAATAATAGTCAATGAGACTAAAGTAATATAATTGTCTATATAGTCAAACAACTTGAGAATATCTGTTTGGTAAAATAAATTGTGTAGTCATCTCAGCAGAGGAATACTATTCCACTACGGTAAAAGGGTATGAGAAGTTTCAGAATCAAATATTACTTACACTTATAAGATTTTAGCTATTTGTGTATCAGCATCAGAGTGGTACTTTAGAGATATAGTAGTTAGAAGTAGTCTGCGAACACTCAGATGCGAGATATAAATATCAAAGTACCTTCTGAGCTTTACAGACATCATCAAACAATGGAGAAGAAATCTTATCAATATAACATTATTTTACACTTTAAATATTTATCTTACTTATTTATGGAGACAAGCCTTCCTTGATAGATTTTCCAATCAAAGATTTCGGCCTACATCTCTCAATTATACTAGAGTTTAGTAGTAGGCTATAAATATTCAAATATAATATATAAATATCATAGTACTTACTTTACTTAAAAAAAACAAGAAGTAATAGAAGGTGATCTTATCAATATAATAAGTTCTACTTATGAAACTCTTATCAAACTCTAGAACCCAAATTTACTCTTAAGTGAAAAGAAGTTATTACTTATCTTCCACCTGTATGAAAGTGGTAGTAAAAAACTAGTTGAGAAGAGGAAAGAGAAGTACAAGCTATTAAAGTACTCTAAGAGGAAGTAGTTAGTAGTAAAGTACTTGCTAAAAGATAATAGTAAGGTAATAGTAAGGTGCTAGCTGAGTAGCCTGGAAATAGTAGTTAGTATAAAGCTAGTAGAATATGAAATAGTAGTAGTAAAATACAAGCTCAAGAGATAGTAGTAAGGTACTAGACAGGGAATATAAAACTAGTAGAATATTAGCTGATTACAGTTGCAGAGAGTGAAGAAAGAAAGTGCAACTAAAAGCACTAAAATAACTATTAGTATTCTATTTACATCCTGCTAGCTGACTTCTAAGAAATCTCTAAAATTGCCTTCCACTATTTCACTATACTTCTTTTATTCTTGTTATTTTCTGAAAAGTAAAGTCAATCACTAGGTTGAATACTATTAGATAATAGAGGAAGAAGAAGAGAATTGTGAAATTGACCGTAACTAATAGAGAAAATATTACACAACCCCTGTAGTCTCTTTACAGGATACAATTGATGAATTCACTAAAATCATGTACTACAAACTGTGCACTCAGCCATCTTCTACAAAGAAATAAAAGGTTGCTGAATATGCAAATCCTAAATAAGACTAAGAAAGAGTAGTATAAGTAAGGTAATCAACATTATGAGGTATTCAGAGAGGAGGATAATTAGTATCAAGACAGTAAAGCTCAGGAGGATGAAAAGTAATGTCCTACATGTCTCCTTCCTAAGAGAGGGTACTGACTAAACAAAGCAGCAATAGTTCAAGTTTGGTGTAGTGTTGAGTCTATCCCAAATAAGAAATACATTCTAAACTCTGAAGGTGTATTGGAGATGGAAGATGTGAACATCAGATACAATTATATTATAGTAGTGTTGTAATTGTTATTGTAGCTAAATAAGTAGATAGTTGCATGGGCACAATAGGGTAGCGAGGACCACCCCCTGTCCGCTTGTTAAAGATATGGCACCGTAAAAACTGGAATAATTGGACCTCACGCTAGGACGTTGGAGTTGGCCCTCCTAGTAAGGCCGATTGTATTCCTCTTCTTATTTGTCTCAGCTGAGGGCTGAAAGGACAGTTTTTTCGTTGTGTGTTACTTACTCCCTCTAATCTGAAGGAGGAAATTCCGGATGTCTTAGCGTGAGGTCCAATTATTCCAGTTTTTTTACGGTACCGAATCAAAGACACATTGCTTGGCACGCTCGCTACCCCCTCGTGTTCGTTACCCTATCCACAAGCCCACGTTTTATGCACCTGCGGTGTTATGAGATATCACCTGCAGAATAACTCCAAATCGGCAGCACTTCGCGCAGACAGAACATGCAGATTCGGAAAATACAGGACCCACCACCCAACAAGACATACCGACTGTTGAGGAAAAATATTTTCTCTGTTCCCCTTAAACCGTTATTGAATAATAAAAAAGAAAGAAAGGATTAAAAAAAATTACGGTGAACCTTCGAAAAAAAAAAAAATAATACCAACATTCTGGAAACTACCAAAAAATATTTTGGCCCCATACTGATTGAGATAGAGGCACAGGCAATGTTGGAAGAAGAAAGAAAAAAAAAGAAATTATTCATAATACCTGGCAGTTTCCCGGTGCCCAATTAGTGGGTATAAAGAGATTACCGGTATTGCCAATGGGGGAGGAGTCCAAAATTGGCGTTGGCCAACAGGTGACCAGACCTGGTAGCCCCGCCGATCTGCGAACCGGGGTTCAGGTGATCCTGACCAGCCAAAGGTGGTATATTCTTGCGGGCCGCCCACTTTGCTATGATCTCTATACTTAGTTGTCGCGTTGTTGTTCGTTTGTTTTAGTGCAGATTATGTCTTGGTGTCGGGAAAGTGCAAGGCAGTGTTGATCACAATTCGTGGTACGGTACTGCACTCGGGTACCAGGGTAAGTCGGGCGACACCTCCATTTGCCCTTTTTCTGGTCCGGGTAACCACATCCCTAAGTTAATCGCCAGATTTCCACTGGGACCGAACCCCCTCTTTCAGCCTCTCTACAAACCTCCTGGTGATCCCAGTACCAACATACCCCCCAAGAAGTTAGATAGGTGTTAAATTATGAATATAAGTAGCAACAAAAAGCAAACCAATGATACTGTGGGTCCCTGGGCTGACTTTCAGGAGAGCAACAACAGTTGCGGGGTCTCACCCAACTGTTGTCCTTTGCCAATTGTGATCATGAGGTATCACCCAGATTTCTCAATTTGTGCTGGTTCCACACGGTGTCGCCCGACTTAAGGTACCCCCCGAGTACAAAAGTCGTGGCCACCCCCCCAGGAGATGCGGAATTTGTATGAGGGCTAAAGTGATACCAAGTGAGTATTTTTTTGGTGTCGGCAAAAAGTCGTGGCCACTTCCGCAAAGAGAAGTGGCGCTTGCGGGAGCAAACACGTTGGATAAAGGCCTGTGTAACCGGAGAGCAAATATCCTTACACCCGAATACATGTATCCTATTACCTTACCGGTAGTTAATCTCTGTTACCCCTGACCCGTCCACGGCACACCCGGCACCACCCGAAAAGCCAAAACAGAAGGGGGACATGCTACTCGAGCACCATAGGATGCTATACTGTGGTTACCTCTCCTATAGGTAGTAAGGCACTGTGCATACTGCTCCTGTCTCATCTCCGCTGAGGGCAGAGTTCGGGTGTTCCGTCCTCCGTAGGCAAGAAAGGTAGTTCCGTTGTCCTACAGCAGATGGCCCTCCTCTGCTCGGGTTTCTACCGTGGTCAGGCACAGTACCCAAATGTCTCCTGCAATTCACTATCTCCGATCTGCAGTGTAGAATGAAACAGGTTCTTCCGGGCTTTGATTAACTATTTCGGGCGAGTGATCTGCAATGACCGGTGAGACATTTCTTAAATTTCCGGCGACGAGCCACATGGAATGCGGTAGCGAAGGTTGCATTTACGAACTTGCATAGCTATACAAGTTCACTTCTACCCATAATGTCCTGACGTTTGTGAACACAGCTGGTATTGCATAAGGGCAAAAAATCGGTCGGAGCCTCAAGAGTTTGGTGGTATGCAATAGCGGTCGTGTTCACAAACGTCAGGACATTACTGTTGTACCTTAAGTGAGTGGAGAAATGTTCGTTGTTGTCTATCGATACCGAAAGAAGAGAGTGTGAGAGAGAAGATAGATAAGAACGAAAACACACACCACACACAGTGTTGCCCCAAACCTAACACAAACCACCAGAACATGACCGAAGTGTGAGTAGCCATACCTCCAACCATAACAGATCCAACAATTACGAGTATCTGTAAATTCGATATTCTGATCGTTATCATATATTACGATCGTCCGATCCGAAATATCAACCCCCTCATCCACTGGAGATAGAATCCTGTTGGCTATCCCTGATCCCTAGACTAGAAAATCTATTAATATCTAGTTACGAATCAAAATATTCACAATTGGAAGTCACTCTCCAAATTTTCGAAATACAAGGCAAATAATATCCTTCCCGTCCATGTGAAACCAGGGGTGAAGCGTAATTTCCAAGAACTACAAGGCAAATGATATCCTTCCCGTCCGTGTGAAACCAGAGGTGAAGCATAATTTCCAAGACATGGAGTGTATCATAGAGATACCTCACAGTCTACTTGTGAAAGGTATCTGAGCTCTCTGTCTTAAAGGTAGCATTATCTCTGGGCCCCTGAAAGGTTTCTTTAGGGGGCGTATTGACATATTTCGAGGTATCATAGTGGGCTTGGGGAAGGAGAGGGTTGTTGTCACGCCCAAAATTCCTCATTCTCATTCATGCGCCGTTGATTTTGTTAACAAACATTAACTCTCAAGGCCAGTGATTGTAGTATCAGATAGCTGGGACAGTACTCCTCCAGCGATTCTATTCGAAGGAAAAAGCCGCCGGAAACCCAAATTTTGAGGAGGAGGGGAGGTTGTGGTCTTACAAAATATTTCACCCTTGTCCTATGGTTCGTGCCATGCAAAATCTTACACTGGGCAATACCGTTTTTAAATGATTATACGCCTCCACTACATTAAAATTTTGATTAAGAAAAATGAAAGGGTCTCTAGATTACCGGTAGTACTAAGGAGGATAATGTGGAGGCTTTTCTTTTCTTTTCAAGTCATTGGAGGTCTTAAAAAGTGAGGTATAACCGCCCGAAAAGCCACAGCCCGGTGTAGGTTTTGGATGGCACGAATTATACAATATCCCACAACATTGCCATCATCACAACTAGCAACGATCGATGGGCCGATAGGAATTAGCATGGGTCTATGAGTGAGGTACTGAACCCATTATCCCCGTGAATCAATCCATTGTGCATACATGGGGCTTTCACAATATTTCTCCTCTGCTGAATCCATGATGCGTTGGGGCATTTTTAGAGGACAGTCGGAGATGTTCCGGCCATACTGGAGTTTGCCGAATGGCAGTTTGTTCCTTCGATCACGGCTCTTACATAATTTGATAGACACCGGACTCCCCAACCCCTATTGGCCCAACAATCGCTACTTGTTTGGGGTGTGCGACTTTGGCTTGGCCGCGCGAGCACTATTCTCGAGTGCCCCCCCCCCAAAATAAACAAGTGGGTTGAGTGTCACATACCGGTACTCGAATATACTACCGGTACCTCCCTTGTACAAGTACCGCACAAGTAGCACAGCTCCCCCACCCCCCTCTAGCTGCGCACAACAGAGAAGAGCGATTGGGTTGGCCATAACTGCCTTGCGAGCCATGCTAAGTCACTGGCAGGGTAGTGTTGTTATGGATACGACCAGACCATGCTGGAGTTATTCTCGGGCATGATCTTCAGCACCTCGATCGCAATGGTTCCTCGATCAGATCATTCTCGGAAAGTTTAAAACGGGGAAAGACTAAAGTTGAGCTAGCCTGTGCGTGGGGAAACTCTCTTACTAAACATGGTAAATGAAGAGGCATTTATACGACAAGATCTTTTCAATGAACAGCAAAGGAGATACCGAAAGACAACCCGCACTCCATTGGTCTCCTCTTTCTCATCTCTATCCTTGGCCTAGCACTACCGGTAGTGAACATGGTCACTGGTTATGTTCGGCTTCACAAGGTATCACTTGTCGTTTATCAGATGCTCGAGGTGCAAGTCTGCCGAGGTGCTGGGTTTGTCGAGGTGCAGTGGTGAACACCGCAAACTAGCGACATCTCGAGTATTCCTGATGGTGCTGGGGTATGACAGATCATGATCGATCCCTCTATCCAGTGTTCCCAAGCGTCCAGTCCGTCCGTCCTTGTCTTAGGACGGGACGGACGCCGGTTTCTGGGATTCAGCCCTAGACAGACAGCCGTTCGGTGGTCCGTCCTAACCTCTCCTCGAGTACCCAGGACGGCCGGCCGGGCTCTATAAGTGTCTCACCTGGATGCTCTATTCCCAATATAGTAAGTCTGTGGTCACAGCAAAAACAAAGTTTTATATTTGAATAACAGTAACTCGGTACCTCCCGCTCCTGGCCGGCATTTCTGTAAATGACTTCCATGCATCCATAATACCGGTAGTGTAAATGAAACTTGGAGAAAGTAATAAAGAAATGAGGATTTTGAATAGGCTCGTTATAGTGTATACTGGAAGAATTACATGGATATTTTCTTGAAATCTGCGCCTATTTATTTGCCTATTCTCTATTGTGTTGTATCACTTCGTAAATGCATTACTATGAAATAACACTTATAGTGTGAGATGACAATCAATTATTGGAGCACCCACAAAATACCAAGAGGGCTCTACAACCGGCGTGTAATGCCTGTAGATGACAACCGGGCTGCGCTAATAACGGACGGGCACTGGTGAGGACGGCTAGGCCCTGCAAATGGCTGCCGGGCCCTGGTGAGGACGGCCGGAAGATGCCATTAATTTTGTAATAAGACTCCCGTGCCCAGGCGCCAACCCCTAGGGTGGCGGTCTTTATGAAAGATGGACGCCATGCCCTGCCGTCCTTACCCACCTTGCCCTGGACGCCCGGGACGGTTGGGAACACCGAATTATAAACACTCTCTACCCCCCACACTCGATAACGTGTTCTCAACAAGACCCTCTAGGCCAGTTGTATACCGGTACTCCACGAAAGGGCTGGTTCTCGCTATCTCATCATTCTCGGCGCCATATCAACTGATCTATTGTTAATTCTTTGACACATTTTACTTCGAGATTTATTTTATCAAGATGTCCCCGCTTTCATCATCCCCCATCCCACAGCAGGTGGACGAAACGGTATTGGACACTCCAAGCGAATGGTATAGTGCCAATGACTCTGGCTCAGTTATAGACTTCCGTGATACTTTAAGCGGACGGTATGCTATGAAATCGTGTATGAGAGCAACCATACTACCGTAAGAAACTTGCATAATTGAACCGTGTGCTATGAAGTCAAAAATTTCCTTCTCTGGAAAGGGGGCGAAAAACACAGCGAAAACACCGCCCATTTCGCCCTTCCGAGACAGAAAAAAAAACAAATTTCTTGACCTTACTGAGAGAGGAAAGTCCAACGACATAGCACACGGTTCAATTATTCAAGTTTCTACGGTAGATTAAATGCGGATAATAAGCCTCATCACAATTCTAATAGAGAAAACGGATCATAATTGACCAGATCCTGCTAGAGCATAGCCCCATAATCTACTCAAGAACGCCCGCGCCCGCCACCAGGTAGAGCGGGGTCGAAGCGGGTGGTTTCGGCCGCGGTTTTGATCCTGCTCTACGTGTAACTGGAATGTGAGACTAAAGTTTGTAGCAAAATGTGTGCCGTGGTGAATGTGCGATGGGGCTAGGCGGGGGTTGCTATTTGTGCTGAGAGGTCGGGGGGTGACGGAAGCGCAGGTTGTGCTTGAATGGTTTAAAGTGGTACGTTTTTCTAGTTCTATTGGCCTTTTAGTAGGGCTCGCATCATACTTATTGTATTTTTGGGCAGACCCCGGGAGGCTTAAATAAAGGTTCCTCCAGGAAATATCATAGCTTCTTGTCATACAAGAAAGTACTCGTATCGTATGATTGTTTGTATCCTCCAGCCTGTGATTGCCACTAGACCTAAACCTGCACTGTAATTTACTCCGGCGTGGCCATAAAAGGGGGAAAGCCTGTGGTAGCAAAGCAGGGTGGATGTTGATCGATCGATAAATACCATCAAAAGAAATATAGCAATGTACGGTAGAAGCCACGAACCCAAACCAGTTGCATTGCTGCTTACTTTCCTCCAGTGAACCCAAGCGTCCAGTCCGTCCGTCTTTGGATGTGGGCGGGACGGACCGAAGTGTATGGGAGGATGCCCGGGACGGGCGGGCGGGCCCTGTAGGGCTCTCTACGGAGGTACAGCCCATAAATTTTGTATGTCCCACAGGCAGAGAGTGCAACACCCTAGGCTTGTGGAACATACAAAACTTATGGGTTGTACCTCCGTATATGGATAATGTGCTAGATTCTTATAGGTGGCTGCTGGCGATGGCTGGGTCTTGTAAATGACGGCTGGGCCCTCAGGGTGACTACCGGATCCAATACTCGTAATGCCCTGACGTTTGAGAACACGACTGCTATTGCATACCACCAAAGTCTCGAGGCTCCGACCGATTTTTTGCGCTTGTGCAATAGTAGTTGCGTTCACAAACGTCAGGACATTACGAGTAGATGACGGCAGTGGGATGCCTTTTGTACTCGGTGGTAGGCATTAGTCGGGCGCACTTCCAAAACGGGCTGGGTATTTGCATGGGTGCCAGCACAAATTAGGAAATCGGAGTGATACCTCATGATCACAATTGGTGGGGAAGCAAAAGTCGGGTGCGCTTGGTAACCTCTCCTATTTCTGTTGTTGCTGAAAGCTGGCCCAGGGACCCACAGTATCATTGGTTTGCTTTTTGCCACTACTTATATTCATAATTTAGCACCTATCATACCAGGATCTGACTTATTAAAAGATATGTTGTTACTGCGCTCTCTAGGGGGTCTGTAGAGAAGATGGAGGAGGGGGTTGTGGTCGGAGTCGAAATCTGGCGATTAATTTAGGGGGGTGGTTACCCGGACCAGAAAGCAGGCAATGGAGGTGTCGCCCGACTTACCCCTGTACCCGAGTACTCGCAAACGCACACCATGTCCTACCATCCTTACCCACCCCGCCTGGGACTACAAGCCCGCCGGGCATTGTAGGGCGCCCTGGACGGTTGGGAACACTGCTTTCCTCCAGGGGCGGGAATTGAGGATTCTGAAGGGCTACTTGGGGTCGCAAGCGATCCTTATGGGATCTAGTCTGTACGGAAGCAAATTTCACGATTCTTGCCTCACACTGGCTTAGAGTCCACCTCCTGTTTGTGAAATAATTCACCCGGTACCGTATCCACTCTGGGTTGCTCATGTCAACCAGGCCCTGTTTCTCTCCCACTAATGATTTATGGACTAGCTACTCACTACCCCATAGGATCTTGATGATACTTTTTTCCGCCCTTTATGACCATGCCCGAGTACCGGGTGCTCGTATCGTACTCGAGTACTCCAGTACTCGAGCACAAGCATTCCATTACGTCAATCTTACAACATACCCTCCCCCTTTACTCGTGGTTCTCAGCCAAGGATTACCTCCCGCATTTTCAGTAGTGGGTATCGGTATCATAAGTTTCTTTCCGCGGAAGGAGTATTGTATATATGTATAGCAGTGCACGACTAGTACCGGTAGGGGGTCTACTGTAACTATAACTATCTAGGGGGCAGCGGGCAGATACCGGTACCTTACACGAAGCCACCGGTTCATGCCACGAACTCAGAACCCTATATATGATACCGGTACCACAACCTCAAGGGCCTTACGGTCCACTCATGCTTCTGAGGATAGAACAGGTCACGTGAATCAATACCGTAAAAACTTGGACAATTGGGCGGTATGCTATGAAGTCCAATATTCCCTTCTCTGGAAAGGGGGGAAACGCAGCAAAAACACAGCCTTTTTCTCCCTTTTGAGACGGAAAAAGAAAAAAAATTTGTTGACCCTACCGAGAGAGGAAAGCCCAACGACATAGCACACCATCCAATTATTCAAGTTTTTACGGTAGTGAAGACAAGTGGAAAGTGTTAAACCACGTGACCTGTTCTATCCTCAGAGGCATGAGTAACGACGAGAACAGTCTGATGAAGATCTAGTAAAATTTTGCGGCAACTTCAATCTTATCACCACTAATCACTTCCTTTACAGGAAAATTCGTCATCAGACGGTCCTTGTCACTAGATCGTTGGGAACTTTACATAGCGAGCACTCGCACAATAAGCACTGGCTTACAAATTTCCCCATTTTTTTTTTTTCCAATGATATGGTAGAATATGATAGTAACTCCATTAGTTTCCTTGGAAAGGCTCTTTCCATAAGGCATTGTGTGGATTGAAACTGATGATGTTGAACTTTTTTTCCCACACATTTGCTCAATCTTAATAGATATATCAGTCACGTGCCTTATCAAGGCACATTACGACGAGAAGGTTCGCCAAGTTTTTCCAATCAGACCCACGTGACTAATATATCTACCGGCTCCGCTCGTAGTCTCCAGCACTCGTACTTGTAGACGTACACTAGTTGCACACTACCAATACACTATACCCCTTCGGTGAAAAAGAACTACAGTAGTTAGACTACGGGTAACCCGCGCTGGCTACATCGAATGGGAAAGTAGGGATTTTCAAAGTTAGACTAAAAGATGATCTTCAGAGAAGTTGCATTACTCGAGCAGGTTACTTTACTTTATAATGTTAGACAATCGTGTCCTGATGTTTTGGGTATGGCAGCGTAATGTTTGTATGGCACCAAGGTAGCCTAACTGAAGGAAAAAAAAAAAAAGGGAAGGGGCCAAAGGTTGAAATGGAACCTTACGGAAATTGAATAAACCCCGTTTCATCAAGAAAAAGTCAAAATCAAGAGATTTCCGTCACAAAATGTGGATAATCATTTCCAATACCTTGGGCTTCATGTATTGTTTCTGAGTTTTAGTAAAGTCCTGTTAGAGGGAGTTTTGGAAAAAGTCACGGACCTCTGAACCTCCATATCGATTATCATAGGGGGGAAAAAAAGTATTCAATGGCTAAGTAAAGTAACGGTAAATTAACGGTCCCCATGTGCGGCGAGCTTACGTTAAACCGTGGAGTATGATAAGCTTTTTCTACGTTTTTAACTTTGAAAACCCTTAACCAATACTCAATTACCCACTGCCCAATTACCCAGTCCTCAAATTACTCAATAGCGCCTCCTCTCCCTCTCCCTCTCCACCCATCTCCAATTCATATTCCGTCACGCTTATTTCCCCGTAAGGACTTTACTAGCAACGTACTCCACAGTGATACTCCGATCCGGATTATAAAGGAGCCTACCCGCGCTCACAAACAGGTTATTATTCAACCCCGCCAATTCCGGGGCCGCAACCTGCGATACACGATCCATTAGCCCGACACCAGCACCCCTAAAATCAAGACAGCTACGCACCGGAATCTCAAAAGTATGGTGAGAAACAATAGCTCCAAATTCATTACTCTTCGCATCGGGGGCGTGGCTTAGGACCTTGTTAAACTCTTCGTTGGGGGTAGCGATACCCGTGTAACCGAATTGGAAGATCTGAGCATTAGTTAGGCGAATAGGGTTAGGGTTAGTTGGCGATGCCGACTTACGGTTCCTGAGGTGGTTCTGTGGATGTTGGTTGGTTAGATGCTTGTTTTCTCCGTGGATAAGGTTTTTCTTTTGGGAGGGGATGCGTACCTTGCGACACCATGGACGTTGAGTCTTAGTCTTCCAGAGCCGGGGTCGGCATGGATGATGTCATTCGCGGCTATGATAGTGGCATTCACTGAGACTGCGGCTCCCGGGGCGCTGACAATCGTACCGTTCCGGCCGACCTAACAGATCTGTCAACCACCACCCAAAGAGTTGACATTATCGGTTGAGGCATACAGTGTAGCTCATCCCATACCCTTGAATAACCGGGCCGATAGGAATCGGGTTCTCAATACCAACCTGCCTGTGTTAACCTTGCGTTCTAACTAGCACAAGCCTATCCTAGAAACGAGAATACAGAAAAAATAGCATACCCGCAAAGTAAACGCTGGCTCCAACTCCACCGGCCCCGCTGCCAGGACACCGGTAACCGCGGTTATAGCAAACAGAAAATAAGCAAGCATTTTGTCCGAGTTGGTGAAGGTCACGGAGTAGTAGTAGGGGCGAAAGATGTACAGTTTGGCCTCCGGGAGAAGAAGAAGATTAGCGGCGCCTTATATACCTCCGTCCCGTTGGGGGGGTCCTGATGACCAGCAGGTTTCTCATTCCAAATCCGAAAATACGGCACCAGCAAACACTAAAGGTGCTCGAGCACAGCATCGGCAAATCCTAGTTCTACTTAGGTTTAATAAACACCGAGATTTTCGGCCCCTTTCTGAAGGGGAAAGTAGAGGCATGTACGAGTACTTTCAAATACTGTACAGTACCGCACGTATAAGAACACAAAAGCCGGGCTCATAGGCTGCTGCGTATGGTCAGATTGTGCCTAAACGGGGTCTTGGTAGACTATGCGTGAGCCAGCCGGACAAACAAATTCTCGTATCGAGCCAAGGTGTCTATTTGCCCAGCGGATGATAGCGCAGCGAGCGTTGGCAAATCGGGGGGATCAATCCCCGAACAGGAATTCTGAGGGGTGGGTAGGATTGGGGATATCTGGAACGTCACACCCGAAAACCGTATCTCTTATCCCGGGGTTGCTAGACCCGAACTTTCTGTGAATTGGATCCCTGTAGACTATTGCCCAACCAGGTGCGCCGATCTTATCCGACTTTGGAATTATTATGTAAATGATACACCATGACTCCTACCGTAGGTGAAAGATACAGTACTAGATAAGCCGATAGGGTGCCCATAGGGCAGCGAGCACCACCGCCTGTCTTCCGTGGAGGAGATATGGCATTATACTGAATGAAAAACGATAACTCAAACTGTGCTGTCCGAGGGGATAGCAGAGTTTGGTCCCCTCGTGTGCGGCACCCTAACTCAACTGCTCGAGCACTCTTCATTTCATGCAGAGGTGGCGTCACGAGATATCACTTACACAATAGTTCCAAGATCACCGGACTTGGTGCAGACAAAATACGGGGAGCGGCGGGAAAACGGTGGTTCCTCACCACCCTATGTGGTCTTGAAGGATACATGTAACTTATTACCAGTATCCGTTTTTCGCCAAGAAATCGGCTTGTTTTAAGGTTGAACGGCGCTGGGCATCTTGTAGCCAGCCATCTTCAACGTGATCACCCACCCAACGAGACTGACAATGAACACACCCTAGAAAAATAAGATAATTGAGGGAAACTCTCGGTAGAACTACCCAGCGTTTCTTTTCTCTATTTCTATGGACTCTCTTCCTTTAATTGAAGGAGTATTGGGTGGGAAACGTGGATTTGGTACAATTAGGCGCAAGTAAGCCCGAGCTAGTATGGAGAGGGTCGGTATTGCTAGCTCGTAGTAAATACAGTATCTTAGTGTGGTGAAGGTGCATGTTTTCATATCGTAGATGACAACGGATAGCACCCCGACAATCGATCCCTGTCGCCTCTGGCACGTCAGTAGGCCAACACCGCAAAGAAGAAAAAAGTGCCAAGTTAGGACACTCCACAGTATAGTTGCCTCTCCTTCAAGGACTCGAATGGCAAGCCGCTTTGCATACGGTACCGTAAGAACTCGAATAATTGAACCTGGGGTAAGGACGTTGGAGTTGCCTTTGCTGGTAAGGTGTGACACTTGTTTCCTTTTTCCTTGTCTTAAGCTGGGGCCTCGAGGGTCAGTTTTCGCGGCGTTTTCACCCCCATCCAGGAGAGGGAACTTTGAACGTTCGAGCGCGAGGTTCAATTATTCGAGTTCTTACGGTATTCCTTTCGCTTCGTCCCAATCTTAATATCCTAAATTGTATCCTTGTTCAACCTATGATACCAGTATCAGGCATCCCAACTGATGGCTGAGTCTGCGGTGTTTTCCCCTCGCGTAGCTGAAAAAGGAATTCCAACGTCCTGCAGTAGTGGGTACTCTTCTCTCCGAGTTCTTACTGTGCTCGAGCCCAGTTCAAGTAGCAACTCCGCCTGTCAATTCCACAGCTTCTGAAAAGGAGGTCAATCAAGCAGGGATCACTAATGGCCCGAGTGGAATTAGAGCACCGTAAAAACCCTTATAATCCGCTATCTCCGCAAGCTCTGTAATCTCCGGATTCTGAGTCAGAAGGCCCAGAGAGGGATTAGTGCTTTCCTGAGATGGTAGAAGATCAGCCCGGGGGATGTGTTGGATCTCATTAACCTGTATTCGAAATTCTCTTAACCTGTCGAACTAAACCCATTGTGGCTTGGTGCAAGGATCGACGGAGATTAGGGGCCTGGCGGAGATAGTGGATTATAAGGGTTTTTACGGTACCGGTACTCGAGTAAAGATTTGCGTGTGGGGTGACGGTTTCCCGGAGTGGCAGGGATACTAGGAAAAAGAAAAAATGATCGGCGAGAGACTGCGGGAAGTGCCGTTGGTGTTACTGTCCTAAACTATTGTCCAGGACAGTTGCTTGTACTGGTACAGTACCGTACCACCAAGGACGGAGAGAGAGTTCATATTATTTGAAATACTATCAAAGGTTTATCCCTATCCTTATGGGAGACTTTATCTTAGTTAATATTCCTAGGCACTGTTTAAATTCCCAATCATCCATCCATTAGCAACGGACGAGAATGTTCTGCGTCCTCCTCTGTATCACCGCCACCTGTACAAATAATATGATAATACGGTAGTATCATAAAAACTGAAAGAATTGGGAATGGCGCTAGGACATTCAGAATTTCCCCCTCCAGATTAGGGGGGACGGCGAAAAGATTACCGGTATCTTTCAGCCCTCAGCTGAGACAAATGAAAAGAAGAAGAAAATTCAACAGACCTTACTAGGAAAGGGAGGGCAACTCGAAGGTCCTAGATATTCCCGATTATTTCGGCTTTTACGGTAGCAATATACCGGTACTCTCTCTCCCCGGTTCAACTCCGAGCCCACAATACCATGTACCATTTCTTTTTCTTTCCCCTTCTCCATACCCCTTCCCCTTCTTACTGTCCTTACATCTGGCCTCTAGCCCCTTTCCTTTTTTTTTTTCGTATTGTTTTGCAGAGAGTAACAACCAGGCTCAATTCAGCAGCGAAACTTTCTATAGGGACAAGGAGTTATATTTCCCAAAATCACATATGAATCCGATTTCTCCCTTTTCCAATCCAGTGGGTGAGTTTCTATGAGAATTTGGAGGAGTCAAAGGTTCTGTATGGTTCAGCGGTTCAGCGCCATTCAGACTAACGTGGTGCGACTGTACCGTAAAAGCCCCGTATAATGAGCAAATCCCCAGATTCCGAGACAAAAGCTCCTGGTGGAGTCCGCATTTCCACGACCCTGTATAATATCGGCCTAGCATCAGTAGATATGATGGGTCGCATTAGCCGGCATTCGCAACTCTCTTTACCTATCAAACTACCGTTACTCGAGTAAACATCATACCTGGCTGAACGGGCTAATTTCCGCCGACAATTCGATAGTGGAATAACAGGGTCCTCGCTGCGCCCGCATAATCACAACCAACTATCTCAGATCGCACAGAACCAGATCATTTACCTCGCTAAGTAATACAAAATCTCCAACACTTGCAGACACTCACAGACTTCCACCCGTTGAACTAGAATAGGCCGTTTTAGGATCAGTACGATATTCTCAGAATTCTTCCTCCGAGTCCCGATAGAAAGTTAGGTTACTAAACCGGATGATGGGGTAACCATTAGAAGGGCTATTCTAAAAAGAGGGGAAAGGGCAGAGTGAGAAATAATGTAGGAAAACTTCACTCCACCCTTCTCTAGTGGACTCCAACTTTCAATTTCTTGTTATTATGGATATTCGAGTCTACTTATGTCTAGTTATTGCGACACTCAAAAAACCAAGGGGAAAAATATCCACTGGTTCTCCAAATTCCGAAATTCCGAGGCCTCTACTATCGGGCCACCTAATGTGAGAGAGGAGCTTTGTCTTGTAGAGGACGACGGTGGGGATAAAGAAAAAGGTATGAGGAGTGAAAGGAGCAGGGGAAAAAAAAAAGAGGATGGCGAGAAGGAAATGGGAAAATAAATAAAAAGCAGAAAGAGTATTGTGGACTCGGGGTTAAACTTGAACATTGGAGCAGTGTATATTCATGAAATAGCAACTGGGAAGAGGAGGACAAAGAACATGTTGTCTATGTGCCGGTTAAATGGACAGCTAGGGGGTGTTAATACCGTATACGAAGCTTTGTTTGAGCCAAGCTCCCCACGGGAACGGGAAAAATGTTTCTCTATTCTCCCCAATGTTGCCCCGTATACACCCCACTGCCTCGGATGAAATCCGTCAAATTTTGCCATCTGGGAGGGAGCTGGACGGCCAAAACCTGAAGAATCCGTCCAGCACAGTGAGGGATCCGGTATCCGGATTATCGAGATCCCGGACAGCGAGGTGTGACTGCAGTGTACTCGGGTACAAGGGTATTCCGGGCGCGGTCACACAAGCCGCTTCTCCACTTGGAAGTGCGTCCGACTTCTGCTGGCACCGAAAATTTCACCAGATATCACTCAAGTTTCCTAATCTAGTTTAGCCCACACATGTTTGAAATGGGAGTGGGCCAGACTTTTGCCTACCCCCTAGTGCAGCACTCGAGTACTGTACCGGTATTCAAGTGTTTGATCATTTCGCTAGCCGCAAGCACTCGTCCTCTCCTGGTTGACCCACATCATACTTGTAAATCCCAACTCCGATGGTTACCACATTTACCCCCAAACTTTGCATTTCGGAATCCTGAAGTCGCAGACTTGGCCCCCATTATAAGCGCAAGGATGTGAGATATGTACTCGAGTACTCCAAATTATTCCTATTCCCTGATAGGGTACCAGAAGCTAGATCACACAACTGCTGCATATACTGAATGCAGGAGTGTAATGGTATTACAGAAAATCACCCCTGCTGCAACCCTCTCCACCTCTCTGTCCAGAGATCATCCAGACAGCAGCCGATAGGTACAGTAAGTACGTTAATCTTTACAGCGGGATCTGCATTGCCTTCCCCAGATTTTCACTACCCTCGAGACATATTGCATATACTACCACCCACAGAAGTTTTGTCCTGCTAATTTATGAGACAAGCAGATTCCAGTACCCTGGCTGGGCAACTTTCTCCATAAAAAGAAAAATCAGCCGACATTTCTGGACTTTTGTGAGGAAAATTTGCCGGGCCACACTTGGGCTAGGAAGTGCAGAGTTTGCATGTCTCTTCAGTCCAGGTGACACCTTCTGGCCCGGAAATTTAATTATTCTTTCTTAAAAAAAAAAGACCCTTTTCTCATTCTCCTCACCGGAGATATGTAATGAAGAGACATGAGCGCAATCTATCTTAGGAGAATAGAAATAAACCATCGCCGCTCCACTAGTGAGCGGTACAGTTTCCTCGGGCAGAAGTGGGCACAGCCGCACTCAAAAAGTTCCAATACTTTTATTGGTATCACACCTGTCTTAGTTATACATAGCAATTTTATTAGTAAGCAGTCACACATCTAAGTCCACAAAAAATGAGACTACCCATAGTAAATTGCGTTGTCAACCCTTAACTAAAATTAGTAGGTTGGGCATGGTTTAGCACACCGTCTATAAGTCTACCCAGAGCGAATCTGATCAACTCATGACAAAACGGAGTAGAGATCCGGACGATGCGAAGCCACAATTACCATGGCACATTTTGTCACAGCAACAAAATAATACACCTGGTAGCCACGCTAGGTACAGTACCCGCGCGAATCAGTGAATGAGAGCTTCGGGAACAAGGCGGCTACACTGATCGCCGTACCGAAAGAAAGTCTTAGTGATGTACAGAAAACCTCCGACCACACGCCAAGCTCGACTGTTTCGGCAAGCACTGTACTGTACTCGAGCACAGTGAAACCTCCGTTGGCTCCACCTTCCGATATTTCCAGGACCCCAATATTTCCATCCCTTGTGAGGAGACGGGTTTTGTTCTACAGGCTCCCACTTCAAAGTTCTAGGGTTCTATTAGTTCCTCTCCCTGGACGGTATATGTCCCTAAATTCCAAGATTCGTTAGTGTGGAACTTTTTTCTGTCACATTATTTTTCCCTGGAGGAGAGAGTGTCTGGCAGGTCTCTAGGAGATAAATTGCCTGAAGGAAAGTAGAAAAGAAAACCGAACACATTTCAACCTATTTTCTGCTCCAATGATACAACAGACTCTTATATACCGCGGGGAAAGCCCGCCTTCAATCAGCATAATAGAGAGTTCAATGGATAAGTAAATTTTTACAATAAAACCGAATCCACAAACTAGGGGAAATATGTTATTTTTCTACCTGCATGAGTTGGAAATAAGGTTTGTGTCTATCATGAATTATCTATCATTCATTTTCTTCCTGGCGCCCTCTCTTCTGCCAAGCCTATTCCCTATTTTCCATCCCCCGGTTATCATACTTCCAAGAGATCCAGTATCCCAAAGAGCTGGAGGTAACAGAGGTCCCACTATGCTAGTGTGATACCGGTACAATATGATATATAACATCTGATGGTTTACTCGAGTACTGGATTCAGCAAAATGGTAGGGGACTTTGGGGTATGTTTACCTAACCGTCTACTTCCGAAATTTCTATTATCACTAGACGGTCACGCCACAACTAGCTGCTAGGATTGTGCCGTGATAGACGGTCCGCCTTATTTTTGACTGTTCCAAATTCCTGGTGCTATCATAGACGTTTAGAATGTGATGTTGCTGCTCCTAAGGTGAGGTTGCAATAGATAACATGATACTACTGTCGTACCGGTACCGGTATTGTGCCCAATGAACCAAATGGCGGTGGCGATCAATGGTTTCTTTTTGAGCAAACCCTAACCCGAATCCTGCCGTGGTGCTCCCTGCCAAGCTTGAGGCTGAACTGTGAATACCCAGAAAACCTTTTCGAGCGGGGGGGATCGCGCGCGTAAGTTTACACAACGCGATAACCCCAAGAATGGCTATTAATTATTCCCACCAGTCCTAGTTGCGAATCGCATGCTTTCTGCTCGGCCTGTTTCTCGGCCATCCCGTTGGCGTGCGACTATACTCTTCATGCTCCAGTGTTGCTCACGCTATCTTCCCTCGCCTAAGCACGCACTTCCTCTCGAGACTTGCGCCAGCGTGTTGTTGTTATTCACCAGATTTTTTTCGCACTACCATCCCTCGACACCTCTCCCTGTCCACCACTTTACCAGGTACAGCCGGGGACGACGCGATATCGACAACTTAGATCGGGACCCGCATGCCCAAAGAACATATTAATTCTTCCCCGGAGGCGCAAAGAGAGGGGATGTTCGGGACCGACAGACCGCGATCCGAGAACGACTAGGAGCAGGACCCCAGCACCATTGTCCACCGCGATTTTAGCCAGATATGCCAGTTACAATATTGGCGTCAACGGTCTCACAGGTTCGCGCAATCGTAATCACCTGTGTCGTGACCTTTTTCGTACTATACACACTTTCCGGCATTTACCATCCAACCCCCGAACCGGACCCGTCAAGTATAGAACCCCATCCCCTCACTAATAACCTCGCGCCCGACCAGCCTGCGGAACAAGCTGGACTGAACCCGGAAGATGGACTAGAAGGCGTGAGTGAGGAAATTCCGATCCCGGAAGAGGCCATTCCTCACGGAGTTTCCGTCTTCATGCCCGACAATTTTGTGAAGCATCTTGTCCTCCCCCGCATGAAAAGCGAAGACATTACATGGATCACGTACCTCCCGGAGGATCTCAATATAATAACCAAAACCTATTTGGTTGATCCTGATGAAGAAGGCGATACACCGCCGAGCACACTAACGGTCCCAATTAATAAAGTTAACCCCCATATCCCCACCTTCTTGCTCGCGGGAGGCTAACAAAGTCACAAGGGCCACGAAGCGCAGGCGTACCTGACCTACATAATAGAGCACTACGATAACCTCCCGGACATCGCAATCTTCACACACGCGCACTCGACAGCTTGGCACAATAACGACCTACAGCTATCCTCAACCCCCGTGATGCTTCTGGAGATGAACTACCAACGCGCTGTGGAGCATGGATACATGAATCTCCGCTGCCATTGGAAGCCCGGCTGCCCGGGCTGGATAAGACTAAACACGACAGAATACGACGATTTCAAGAAGGAGGAGTTCGTCATGCACGAGTCCTTCATGGAGCTCTTCTCGGAGGAGGTGATGCGCGATGGCATCCCGGACATACTCGGCACCCCCTGCTGCGCTCAATTCGCCGTATCCCGCTCGCGGATAACGCAGCATGCCAAGGAGCGATACGTATTCTGGAGGAAATGGATTACCGATACCCCTCTCAGCGACGAGGTCTCCGGGAGAGTGATGGAGTATGTCTGGCACTTTATCTTCGCTTCCCCATCCCTGACGAGGAACGCGGACAGAGCGGTGTATTGCCCGGCGGAGCACGTGTGCTACTGCGACGGGTATGGGTACTGCTTTGGCGACGATGCCAAGTACAAGCGTTGGCTTGAGAAGCGGGATAGAGCGCGGGAACTTGCTGAGCGGTTGGAAGCGGCAGAAGAGGGGGTCGGCAGGGAGGAGGGTGAGGACGAAGCGTGGCGGCAGGAGGGCATACAGCGGTGGAAGCGAGAGCTCAAGAAAATAGAAGGGGAGTGCGAGGCGGAGATGCAGTACGCTCGCAGACGTGGGAGCGATGCGAAGCTGAGGAGGGGGGAGGTTGGTGAGTTGGAGTTTTCCGGGTGAAGGTCCGAGTGCCGAGTACATGGTTGATTGTAAGCGTTCCAATATTTCCTTAGCAGATTCCAGAGGAGGGGCATAGTTTAAATTAAGTGTGTAACATTTTTTGCATAAAAGTTTTTGTATCATAATGTCATGAAAAATTAGTAATGATTTACAAGTATCAAGAACAAACAAGAACAACCGCCCTACTCGAATCACCTCCATTCTAACTACCAGGAAACACCCCCCCCCAGTCCGGTTGAGAAGCCATCAATATCTGTACGGAATCGGGCGGAAGAGGCAGCAGTATGCCCAGCTCCTCCCAATATCGCTTCTTAAGCACACGGAAAGTAGTGAGCACAAAGAGAGACAGTAGAACCGGGACCGAGGGAAAGGGCCACCTATCTCTATCCCTCCCCAGATCCCAGTGTAAACCCAACTCGATCAAATACTCTCGGGAAGGAAAAGCAGCCTACTCGTGACGACAACCCATATACTCTGTCGAAGGTCCCCGTTCTATAGTCCCGCATGGCCCTTACCAAAAATCAAAAAGTCAATTCTTCCATTGACGACTATGATACCACGATTATATCCGGACTGGCATTTCATATTATGATAGAGTCGGGCTTGGATATATCTCGTCCGAGTTTGGCCAGCAGAGTTCGCTGAAAGGGTATAAATTGCACAGACTGGTTTTTTTTTTTTTCCCCCAAGTTCTTGCAAGATGGAGAGAGAGAAAAGGCCTAACCCCTTCGGTCCCTAGCATACTGGTATTATGATACCAAATATTTTCTCCAATTATGCATGTGTGTCTATTTTTGAATGCACGGTACGATACTAAGGCAACTTCCCCCCTACCCTTCGCGGCTCACATAGTTCTAACACCGTTGTACTGTACGTGTTGAATAACAAGAGCCCTCGGACAAATTCTGGTGGATGCTTGGGTTTTACTGTGGTATCATAGAATTATCAAGATGTTAGTGGAACTGTACGCCCTCCCCCCATATGATAGTATGATAACCGTTCATACGTGACTTAAAATAGGGAATAGGGGAGAGTTATTCGGGGGGGGGAGGGGGGTGCCGATGGAGGCGGCGGTTTAGTGGTGAGTATCATAGTTACTATGATACCCTCACGGAGCAATTTAGCCACTCTGGAATTTAGAAAGTCTAGATCTACAGCTGTTATTTATTCCAAGGTGAAAACAAACAAACAGAAGATTTTCATGCGTTACTTGTTAGATTACCCAAGAAATAGCTCGTTTACCATGCAAGCAAGATTGAAGAACTCTTAGGCTCCTGCGAATTTGGACCGGGAGGGCTAATTGTTTCTTGACAACCCTAGATACTAGCTAGGCTTGATGGGTACTGTATTTCAGGTAATCTTTTACCCCGCGATTGAGCACTCACCCATCCTGCTGGTAAGTACAGTACAGTACAATATTTTCGAATTTCAGAGAAGAAGAGCTGTACTTTCTACGCAGATGGATTGCCGTGGAGAGGTGACATTAGTACTTCTTCCTATTCCCTAGTTCTTTTTATTAAGAGACACTCTCTCCACAATCCTAAATTTGGGGGTGGAGCTTTCAGGTTGGTGTTCGTGGCTGCCTGCCGTGTAAGCTGTGTGAGTTGGTGTTTGTTCGTTTCGAGAGTGGTGACGTTTTGGCTCTCAATTCCTAGATATTATGTTAGTTCACGATACTTGGTAACTTATGGTTGAATGTACCTTCACCATTGGGAAGTTTGTATATCTAGGGAGTATTTCTAAGCAGTATACACGACCTGTGATAAGCTTGTTTGGGGTACAGTACCATGCCCGACTTTCAAGACCGATGTTGAGAGTTGGTGCCGTGCTCTATCTATCATATGATACCTACTACGATTGCACCCCATATCTCCAACAACTGCTATGACCAATACCACAAGAATTATGAGTGAGTGGGTTTGGGAGAGAGAGAAAAAAGAGAAGGTTGATTCTTGATTACGTGGACTCCCGTAGGTTTATATCCTCAATCCAGGAGGAAGAAAAATAAAACACGAAGAAATAAAACAAAAGGCCAAGATTGGCAATGCGGTATGGAAGGTGAGGAGGGGCAAAAGGGATGAGAAAGGAATGAAGACGGTATGGGAGAACGGCTCATAATATAGTTGAATAAGGGTACAAAGTTAACGTTGAGAGGGGAGTGATGAAAGAGGTAAGAAATGAAGGTACAGTCGCACCCCGCTATAACGAACACCAAGTATCAAGCTATTTTTGTTCGGCATACAAATAGCAGACATCCATTAAGGGTACCGTAAAAAGCTGGAATAATTGGTCCTCACGCTAGTCGTTCGTGTTGCCTCTTTTGGTCAGGCGCGGTCTAAATTCCGTTTTAATTGTCTGAGCGGAGAGCTGAAAAACCAGTCCCTTCCCTGTGCTTTTCTCCCCCTAATCCAAAGGAGGGAACTCTGGGCGACTAGTGTGAGGGCCAATTATTCCAGTTTTTACGGTATTCCTGAGAAATCTGTTGTGATGAGCAAGCGATCAAGAAGAATTTTTTCAAGGGAGCGGGGAAGTAAGAAAGTATCAATTAAAACAACCCCATACTATCATACCATCTCTACATTTTTCACATAACCAGCACTTTACTGCCATCAAAATTCTCAATGTCTCCTACCACAGCAGGCAAGAAAGGATTAACTCAAGCTCAAAGAAAAAAAAGGTATGAATTGTGCATTCTTGGACCCGCCCCACTTGGGTATGAAATTGGCAAAAATTCGCAGAACTGCCTGAGTGCCAGTACCAAGCAGGGAGGATGACTGTCCACTACCGTAGCCATGTCAAGTTTCTACCCACACCCTTATTACTCCCAAAACTTAAATACCTATCGCTTGCACTATGATCATGGTCTTAGCAGACATATCGGAATCCGCTACTTTAGTCGGCGGTAATTCCCTACCTCAGACTAAACTTGTATATACGCGGACGGGGGGGTAGATATCCGAAAGTTCAATTCGAATTCGTTAATAAGTGTATTTCGTTATAGCGGGGGAATTTGTTATGGAAGAATCGAACACCCACGCCATTCCTCCTTAATAGCAGTTTTTCCACAAGAAAGGAGATCCATTATAGCGGGGTGCCACCGTAAAAACTCTTGAGATTCGCCGTCTCATGGACCGCTGTAATCTCCGGGTTATGAGTCAAAAAGCTCCTGAGAAGGATTAGCTTTTTCCCGACATGGTATAAGATCGGCCTATTGGATGTGTTTGATCTCATTAACTGGTATTCGCAATCCGGTTAACCTGTCAAATTAAATCTATCGTGGGCTGACATGCTGATTGCAGGGTTACTTGAGACGGCGAATCTCAAGTGTTTTTACGGTACCGGTACTGTAAGGAACAACTTGCGAAAGGATGAGACTAAACTCTGTACGGCGGATAAGCACTAAGTTCAAAAGGGATACCGAATGATACCTTATGATACATATTCAAAAGAATTTCTTTTCCTTTCCCTATGCAGGCGGGACGGCCCGGACCCCGGGCCAAGGAAATTTTATGCGGCACAGTGCTTTAGCGGATGCCTTACGGTACCCGTGCTGCGGGAAATCCTGGTGAGAAGTTCTTTCCCTCGTGGCCTAAGTGCACAGGGTGGGGGAGGTCGCACAGGATCAGGCTTCCAGAGCAGGGACTTAATGGTAGAATACCACATATATGTAACTCAAGTAACTACTGTATGCGCAGCCTAAAGGGGGAACAAACTCTTCTAGTTAAGTAAGTACTCCCGAAAGTGCTGTATAAAAATTCGAATAGGTTAGAAAAATGCACAAAGTAGGCAAAAAACTAATTAGAAAAAAAGAAAAAACAAATCTAGACGCCACCTTACAAAGGTTTGATTGATTGAAATCCAAAATCCCCCCTCAACCACTCTCAAAACCTCAGCCTCCACCGCCTCAAGTATGATAAGCAAGCATTCGCTACCCTAATAACTGTCGCCTAGCCCACCCCCACCCCCACCAATGTCCCGCTAAACCCCTGCATGCACTGCATTCCATGAGCATGCGCAGAATCCAGAAGATTAGCATGCGGCGCATGGAGGACCTGCGTCCTCCATCCATTCACCAAACTTACCTTCTCACAAGCGCTACTATACCGCGGCCAGTAGGCAGACGGGGCAAGCTCTGGAGTTTCCCTCTCGGCGCTGAGCTTGACTGCTCCCCGGACAAGGGGGAGGGAGCTCTCGTAAAATTTAGTATGACAGTTCTGTGATTTGCGGTGCCTGATTGTCTTAGGGGGGGTCTTGCGGGGTGGAGAGGAGGGAGGGCCGAATGAGGGAGTCAAGGAGGATGGTTAGTATGGAAATGAGGAGGAGGATGCTAAAATGGGTGGCTAGGCTTCGTTCGGCAGATACCAATAAAAATATATCGTGATACTTCTGAGGACCATATGTTTCCATACACCCGAGGCAAACAAACTCCAAAGACAAATTTCATATGATAGTCAGATACAAGATGCCCCCTTCATTGGTTCTGTAGGAAGAGGAAGGGAACAGGAGGCTTTCAAGCCGCGGAGTAAGGAAAATTGTGATGTTGTGAAATATTTCATCCATTGGCCCACAATATTTTACAACGTCACTGTTTTCCCTACTCTTCCGACCTGTGAGCCTTGCGCTACCTGGTCCTTCACCTAAAACGAGTCAAGAGGCAGCTGCTGCTATCTGGGAATGATACTACCTCGTTCTTTGCAGTCAGCCTGCTTGGGGTACTGGGAAATATGCCATTTTCAAAAAAAAATATTTCGATATATTTTGGAACTTGTTAGAGAGAACATAGCCAACGAAAAAAAAGAAAAAAAGAACCCCCAAACTCAAATCCCCTGTTATGTTTGCATTCATGCACGGCAGTGTATTATACCATTTGCCACCGTGTTCCTATTCGACGTTCGCTAGCTTTGTCTCCGCCATTCTCAACCATTACAAGTCGTACTGCACTTTAGGTATGCTAGCATGTCCCCAAGGCGCACTTCAATACAATACACGCTCCAAATTGAGATAATATAGGACCTAAGTTAGCTTGCTACAATCACAATGATTCAAACAACCTCTACGCCTTGCCCGGCAGCCACAGGAAGGAATGATAATCCTATCATATCATCCAGCCATCGATAACTACCCGCGCTGGGAAAAAAAAAAAAGTACTTATAATTCGGCATCTGCCAAGTACCATACAAGTACCTAACAAAGAGTTAGATAGAAGTCGATAATTCAGTTTAACCCGCAAAAATAATCCCTGTCTTGTGGAAAAAGAAAAAAATAAGAAGCAAAAAAAAAAAGGAAAGACGTCTCTTGGAGCAATCGTACTCGTACAGCCTACTTACTGACGTATACTCATGCTGTACCTCGGTTGGCTACCTTATCTATCACACTACTCTCCGCACGTTATCCCACATTATCCCAGGCACATAAACCCACCGACATGGTACAAACGTATTTCACGAACATTTTACTTACTAGCATCTATGTGCCCTATAACCTCCTCGACGAACCAGTCATTTCAAGAAAGAAAAAGAAAGAAAAAAACAGCGGCGGCGCGAGGTGTGCGTGCGGTCTAAATTACGCGTACTGTACAGGTCAGGCGACCCGATCACTCGCCTTTCACTCACCCATTCTCAACACATCACAATAGAAAAGTAAAATAAAAATAAAAAAAGGTAAGAATAGAATGAAAGAAAGAAGGAAGGAAAAAAACCAACATTCTGCAAAATCGGAAGTCTAAATGACGTAAATCTCGATTTCGCATAACCATAATTTAAAAAAAATAAAAGTAAAAAAAAAGCTTGCCCTCTCCAAGGCGTTAAGTTAGTGGGATCTATCCAAGTTAATGCAATCTATCCAATCCCATCCCATCCCATCCAGCCACACTGCGCCGGAGCGTTCAAGCCTTTCCCGGGGATTACGCGCGCTAACAAGGGTCAAGATACTGATGGCCAGCATGTGGTGCATAGCCGCTTTGACTAGGGGTTTCAGCGTCACGTACTAGTACAGTACTCGTACGGCACAGCTACCCGCCTGGGGTGTGCTGGTGACAGGGATTCGCGAAATATATATGGCAAAAAAAGTCAAAAAAAATCTGTGCGTATCCGAGCGCCCATACAAAACATGCCCCCCCTCCCCCCCCCCTGTTCCTCTTTTTTCGGCACTTCTTGCTGTGACGAGTAGCAGATAGTTTTGGGGAACCTGGCTAGTCAAGGAAGGCTGCTCTCTCTCTCTCTCTTTTGGCGCAAAACGGTGGGAAGTGAAGAGAATGAGTGGAAAGGTGTATTGCAATGGCAGTGCGAGAGAAGGCTTAAGCTAGAGCAGGGAGGTTTTTGTAACCGCCTGCTTGTGCCGATATAAAAATCAAGGGAAAACTGCCAGTGAGAAGAGGACAGTCGGAATAATGACTGGGGGGAGGGGTAAATACCCTGTTTTACGGAATGCCTGTTAGCAGAGAGGCTAAAGATCCTAACTGATGATGAGTAGTGTGAGGGAGAAAGTGAGGTTTATATTGTATGTTATAGTATCATATATTAGGGAAAGTAAGTAAACATTCAGCATCATAACACTCAAACGGGCAATATTGGAACCCCACCTCTTACTCCCGAACTCCACTATACCTTTATCACAATATAAAAACTCCTGGCATATAAGGTGTTAATTAAGATGATGAATTTATTTGATTTTTAAATATTTTTCAGTTGTAATTTTGGTGGTCAAGTATTGTTAAAGAAGTATGCCTTATTGAATCACAATGTTCGATTAATTATGCTAATATACAAAAGCATAATTGACTAAATATTGCGATACCACATAGAATACAAATTTTGTAATACTTGACTACCAAAACTACAACTAAAATATGTTTAAGAATGAAATAAACACATAATTATAATTAAGATCCAGTATACTGGGAGTTTATTGTTATAATAATAATACTGCAGTATTCAGGAGTAAGGGCAAAGGACTGTAATAATATTTTATGTAGTTAAATATTATAGTATTAAATGTTCATTTCAATTACTTAAACTAGCAAAAAATAAATTATCTCATATGAATACCAAATATTTATATTATAGCTGGAACTTAAAGGACCATGTTTTAATAACTATTGTGAAAAGTATTCGTAACAGAAATTTTGGAAAATACATATATGAAGGATTTTTTCATACCTCTTTTGTTTGAACAAGGTTAATTTATAGGATGGAGAACATTTTCAGCTACTCATTATATGTTTGCCCCTTTTTAAACTCCCAACAATTTTAACCTAAGTACACAGAGGTTCAGTTCTGTGTATTTTCTAGCTAATAATCCTAATCCTACTACATACACATAATACCTTTTGCATGTTTGACTAACAGCTAGTCAAACACCTCAAATACAACTTGCAACTACTATTCAAATATCTCCTTGTAAGTGGTACTTGTATTATATAAAGATACTACTGCCAGGAAAATCTTTAGCTATACGCATACTCTTGATTATACTCATACTCTTCGCAGTAATAGAGAAGTAGGAGCTAGTAAAGTTAAATATGACAATAAACATAGTATATACTAAATGCAGGAAAGAATAAAAGGCAGTCTATTTTCTCTTTATTAGTTATTTTTTGTTCTATTATTAAAAAAGTTATCATTTTCTCCTCTGTAACTAGTTTTTTGAATTAGTTAGTCCTTTTATTTATTTTATTACACAATTGTCTATATATGAATATCTTTCCAGTTTTAACATTTGAATACTATTATTATACTATACAATTATCTTTTCATATGAGCCTACTGAGTATTCAAACAGTTGTCTGTAAACCTTATTGAAAATAATTGATATAATAGACAGAATTGAATAAATGAGATCTTCTGATAAGTGCATAAATATATACAAAATGAGCATATATGTGAGTAGCTTTACAGCTGAGTAATTTGGAGTTAAGCAGAGGACTAAGCTATCTTATACTCTAGATATACATATTATTTACCTTCACTTTCTTTTTTCTCTTATAATTATTTTATTTATAATTATAACTTTCTATAAACTATTAATTAATATATTATTCTCTCTAGATTCAAAATTATCCTTTGAGTATAATAGTCTGTTTACCTAACTATCCATATTTATAATTTGTATAATAAAATCAGACCGTAGTGTCTTGGCTAATATTATATTATGATAAATTATTTGAAGGTATTTGACTAATTATTAACTATATAAAAATTCTGATACTAGATAGTTGAAAGAAGATATTATTCTAGAGATGGTATGGTAATTTAGTATCTACCTTATGGAATTAATATGAGATTTCTCAGCCTTTATAGTAGTATATAAGATAATACATTAGGTAAATACCAACTTGTAAATTTCTTCTATACTTATTCAGATATCTAGTACTTCTTGATACTGGGTACTGTTTTCAAAATCCAGAGGGTAGTCTATAGGCACCTGACTATTTATAAAGTGTTTAGATTTCTTAGTATTATAGTTTTCTAACAGGTTTTTAAATTCAGAATCTTGAAACTCAGAAATCTGAATACTTTATAAATAGTCAAGCAAACAGGCTCTAATACTATTTTCTGTTAGAATACTTGACTGAATATGGAAATGCAATAGGTTATACTTTTTTGAGGATAATTGACTACTAAAATGATTAGTTTACCTATAAGGTATATGATTGAACAAATATGTAGATATGCAGGTATATGAATATACAGCAAGGATATATACAATTTTGAGACATACTGCTTTATTGTATATAGTGATTATTCATTTGGCATTGCCTTATTTATTTCAAATCATATACTATAGGAATAATGTATTTGTTTTATAGTTTTATTTATGCTATATACTACTGGATAAATGAGAGTTAATATAGAGGCAAATATAAACTTTAGAGATTATGGAAAACTATAGGATATTAGAATGGTTACACACTACTTGAGATCAATAGGGATTAGCATTTGTCAGCTTAGCATATTTTTTAAAATTTTCAGAGATTTTAAAAGTATTTTATTATTTTTTCAATAAGGAGATATATATCTTCTTATATGTTTTTAGTAAGTGGAAAAGAATGAGTAAATGTTAGGTATATGAAAATCTGAGACAAGTGTCCAGACCCATGGTAGGGTAACTGTGCACAGATCCTCGATTTTCTGGAGAGCCAATACCCACCTCTGGCCTACTTATAAGGCTCGCATATTATTAGCGAGATTTCAAAAGCTGCATCCCATAACGAAAATGTCACATCATTGAAGCTCACTTTATAACACCATATACATCACCGCCGTCTATCCAACCATATGCTGTTCCCAGGATATATGAAAGGGAACCTTTGGCGACATCTGGGAAGTGGAACAGAAGGAATCAGTCGGAGGCGCATTGAGATAGCAGGGGTTAGGCGGACGCCAAACTCTAGTATAACTGAGGGATGTAGGCTAAATCTTTGATTAGAGAATCTGTCGAGGAAGGCTCATCTCAATAAATAGGTAAGGTAAAGATTTAAAGCGTAAAACAATTTTATATTGATAAGGTTCTTTTTCTATTGCTTGATGATGTCTGTAAAGCTTGAGAAGCACTTCGATATTTATATCCCATGTCTGAGTATTCGCAGACTACTTCTAACTAATATTCCTCCGATGTACCACTCTAGTTTTAATACACAAACGTCCAGAATCTTATAAATGCGAATACCATTTGACTCAAAAACTTCTCACACCCTTTCATAGTTATGAAATAGTATTCCTCTGTTGAGATAACTGTACTATTTGTTATACTAAATAGCGGCCTTCAACTTAGTTATCTGCATAGACTATTATATTACTTTAGTCGTATTGACTATCATTCCAGTAGTCTCTTCAGTCATGAAGTGATCAGTTTCATGCCGGTCCCCCTAGTGCCAATTGCAAGTCTAAGCCCAACGTGTCAACACCTTAACAGTCTTCAACTTATTTAAGTCTCTCTATTTGAGTGTGCTTCCCCTTGGTCTGCCAGCCTCTGTAAAGGGGTCCTATTACTAGGACCAATCAATCTACAGCTGATCTCAGAAGGGTATGAGTGGATTTGGTATGACCTTAGTCATCTCTGCAACTGGGACATCCTCTGGGAGTATTTCACTGAAAACGTCCTATTACTTTTGGCCCATAATTAGAAAGCCTAACTTTGCAGCTTATTATCTCAATGTACCTGTGACAGACATCTTCCATTCTACTTCTCAGATGTTGCCAAGGGTCCCCTCACATATATTCTGCAAACAGCATACAGTCAGACAGATGGTGGCGATGCATATGGTGTTATAATGTGGACTTCCTTGATATGACCTTTTAGTTATAGGACGCAACTCTTCGAAATCTCGCTAATAACATGCGGGCTCCATAAGGGGACTAGAGGGGTGGTATTGGCTCCAGTAAATCGAGGGTCTGTATGCAGTTACCCTACCATGAGGTCTGTGCACTTTTTCTCAGATTTCCATATACCTACCAGTAGGCTTGAAGGTTAGGCTTCCTAATTGTGCGCTGAAAGTGACAGAACGTTTTTAGTGAAATACTCCAAGAGGAGGTCACAGTGGCTGAATGTTAGGCATATGGAAATCTGAGACATGTGCACAGACCCACGGTAGGATAAATGCGCACAGACCCTCGATTTACCGGAGTGCCAACACCCCCCTCTGGCCCCCTTATGGGGCCTGCACGTCATTAGCGAGATTTCGAGAGTTGCGTCCCATAACTAAAATGTCACATCAATGAAGCCCACTTCATAACACCATATATGTCGCCGCCGTCTGTCCGACCGCATGCTGTTCACAGGATATATGAGAGGGGATCTGTGGCGACATCTGGGAAGTGGAACGGAGGAAATCCGTCAGAGGCGTATTGAGATAGTAGGCTTCAAAGTTAGGCTTCCTAAACTATAGGCGAAAGGTGACGGGACGTTTTCGGCGAAATACTCCAAGAGGATATCCCAGTAGTGAAAGCTATTAGGGGTATACCGAATCCACCCATACCCTTCTGAGATCAGCTGTAGGTTGGTTGGTCCTAGTAATAAGACCTCTCTACGGAGGCCGGCGGACCAAGAGGAAGCACGCTCAGAATGGAAGACATAAATAAGTCGGAGCCCCTTAAGACGATTGACACGTTGGGCTCGGACTTGCGATTGGCACTAGGTGGCCCGGCATGAACTTGATCCCTTCATGACTGAAAAGACTATTGGAATGATAGTCAACAAGACTAAAGTAATATAATAGTCTATGCGGATATCTAAGTTGGAGGTCGCTGTTTGGTATAACAAATAGCGCAGTTATCTCAATGGAGGAATACTTTTCTGAGTCTGCGAAAGGGTGTGATAAGTTTCAGGGTCAAACAGTGTTCGCACTTATAAGATTCTGGACGTTTGCGTATTAAAACCAGAGTGGTACTGCGGAGGCATAGTAGTTAGAAGTAGTCCATGAACACTCAGACGTGGGATATAAATATCGAAGTGCCTCCCGAGCTTTACAGACATCATCAAGCAACGGAGAAGAGATCTTATCAATATAATATTATTTCGCACTTTAAATCTTTACCTTACCTATTTTATCGAGATGAGCCTTCCTTGACAGATTCTCCAATCAAAGATTTTGGCCTACGTCCCTCAGTTATATACTTGAGTTTGGCGTCCGCCTGATACTGAAGCTACTAAGGGCATACTAAATCTATCCATACCCTTCTGAGATCAGCTATAGGTTGGTTGGTCCTAGTAATAGGACCCCTCCATAGAGGCAAGCAGACCAAGGTGAAGCATACTCTAACAAGAAGACCTAGATGAGTCAAAGACCCTTATGATATTGACATATCGAGTTTGAACTTGCCATTGGCACTATGTAGCCTGGCATGAAACTGATTACTTCATGACTGAAGAGACTACTGGAATGATAGTCAATAAGATTAAAGTAATATAATAGTCTATACGGTCAACTAAGTTGAGGACTGCTATTTGGTGCAACAAATATCGCAGTCATCTCAACAGAGCAATACCATTCTATAACTGTGAAAAGGTGTGAGAAGTTTCAGGATCAAACGGTGCTTGCACTTATAAGATTCTGGACATTTGCGTATTAAAATCAGAGTGATACTTTAGAGGCATAGTAGTTAGAAGTAGTCCATGAATACTTAGATATAGGATATAAATATCAAAGTGCCTCTTGAGCTTTACAGACATCATCAAGTAGCGGAGAAGAGATCTTATCAATATAATATTATTTACACTATAAATCTTTACCTTACATATTCATTGAGATAAGCCTTCCTCAACAGATTCTTCAATCGAAGATTTTTGGCTCATGTCCCTTAGTAATACTAGAGTTTGGCATCCGGCTAACAGCAAATCAGATTACCGTATTTTCATCTTCAGTCTTTGTACTTAGAATTTATTGCAATGGTACTTTTATTTCTTCCTTTATATGTTTTATAGGTTCTATTAAAAACTTCAACTAAAAAATATTTAAAAATAAAATAAATATATAATCTTAATTTCTATCTAGTGTATTATAGTTTTTTTATTGTAGTAGAAATACAGTAGGTCTTAGAAGTAGAAGAAAGGAATTGTGATAGTATGTATAAATCAATCTTAAAGTGTTAAATTTGTAATTAATTATGCTAACCTATAATAATACTATTGAAATAGAAGTAGAATGATAATATTTTTCAGAAATCTAGGTAATCTATAAAATAGCCTAGCTTACTTTAGCTATACTTGAAGTCAATAAGAGGGGCCTCTTGAGTTTACTATTTGAAGTATAAAATTTTTTTCTTCTCTACTACTTACTATCTTCAATTTCTACTTATAATTTATAGGTAAATTCTGTCTTACTAATATTTGAGTAGTGTTGTAGTATAGTATATTGGGAAATGTAAGCCAATATTCTGTATCATAACACTCAATCCTACAATGTTACAACTCCTCCTTATACTCTCAAACTTCACTATACTTTTACCATAATTAATAAAACTCCTAGCATATAAGATATTAATTAAAATAATGAATTTATTTGATTTTTAAATATATTTCAGTTATGGTTTTGGTAGTCAATTATTGCTAACAAAGTATGCATTACTGCATTATGATATACAGTTAATTATGCTAACATATAATACTATTAATATTTCCTGAAAGGAGGCAACGTATTTGTAGATAATACTACTTTCTTGATATAGTTTGGTAACAAAATTTTTAAGACAGAGGGTGTTGGTTGCTACTTTTATATCAAAAATGCTGATTTTTAAGGTATCATAATTCAATTACTTATAATATAAGTAGTTCAGTTCTTTGTAAAGTAGTAATTTTGAGTATTCCAATTCTGAGATTTAATAAAGTATATAGTGTAATATTGCCTAAATTATAATAATAGTAATTCTGAGAGCCAGTATTTTTTTTATATATATCAGAGTACATAAAAATTCTAAGTGCTAAAGTTTTGTTTTAGAATAAGTTATGTCAAGTACCAAGAGTGGCCCACTAAACAAAACACTTTATTTTAGAAATGCACTTCTTAGAACCCCTAGGTCTCCAGCTATCAACTAGTACATTTTTTGTTTCAATTGATTATGAGATAGAAGTACAATTTGAACCCTAAATTTTGACTATTTTAGTAAGTTTCGTAAAGTACTTGAACCTTCCAACAATGACTTTTGTCCAAGAACTTTACCACCTTGCTAAGTTATCTCTACTCATGCCACGGTTGTGGCTAGTCACCATAACTCCTGCTTGCTTGCTCACTCACAACCATGGACCCTCCTCCAGAATGCCTGCCAGCTCAATGTAACATTCAGGCTCAATGTCAGTTTGTGGCTCAATATTATTTTGTGGCTTAACAACAGTTTGTAGCTCCATGTAACTTGGTTACTCAGTGTAATTTTGTAGCTCAACGACACTTTGTGGCTCCATGTAAAATTTTCATAATATTATATTTTATGTAGTATTTGTATAGTTCAACACAAAATCATTTTTATCTTCATTGAGTACAATTAATATTCCTACGACATTATACCACCAGCTATTGAGCCACAAAATTACATTGGGTGACAGAGTTACATGGAGCCACAAACTGATACTGAGCTACAAAATGACATTGAGCTACAAACTGACGTTAAGCCTGAATGTTACGTTGAGCTGGCAGGCACTCTGGAGGAGTGCCCATGGTTGCAAGCGTGCAAGCAAGCAGGGGTTGTGGTGACTAGCCACAACCATGGCACGAGTAACTCACATTCACCAAGACTTTTGTCTTGTGACTGTATATTTCAATCTGGTGATACCCATCTTCAGAAACATGGAAGTTGCCCAGCATCGCTTTAAACTTTCAAACTTATCTCTGAATGGGCATTCTATTGAACAGGATATTATATCCCACTGCCTCTGCTTTGGCAGGAATCCTAGCAATTTTCCACATTGTTGTTCAGCACAAACCGTATAGATGCCTTGCCGTAGCCCCCCCCCTACAGGTTTACGCTCGCCAGGCAAAGCGAAAATTCGGAAAACGCACATTGTTTGCTGATTGCTTGCCTATTCTGCTTTTGTTTGGAATAATATGCCTCGTGCTCGGGTACGGTACGGTACTGCAGTGTGGCGCCCTGGTATAAACCATACCACCATCTTACTATAGAAACAGGAACAATTCGACCGAGCACCAGGACCTGGAGCTTCCTCTCCTAGGAAGGTTTGCTCTATTTTACTTTTCGTTTGTCTAAGCAGAGGGCTGAGAGTCACTTTTTTTGAGAGACTCTTATCTTGCCCCCTGCAATTCCGGACGATGTAGGGCGAGGTCCAATAACTCTTGTTTCGATAGTAGTTCAGTAAGGTACATGTGCCCTCGATGAGAGTAAGTTACCCCCCCTGCCCCCGCCTCTGGCACTAGTGATAAAATTTTCCTGTCCTCCCTCTTGCAAAATGATGATACTCGGGCGCGGCGGTAAGTGATGAGACAGGCAGGGGTAGTTTAAACTGCCAAATCATCCTGCTTACACTTCCTCGCATCACTGCTACGAAATTAATTCATTCCCTGTCTCTAACGGTACTCAACGCCTTGATTCTAGAACCCTTGTCTATCGCGCCACTACCCTCATCGCCGTGTACACATGATACCGCAAAAAAAACTCTTACAATCCACTATCAGATAAGCAGTCGAACTAGACCACCATGAGACCAGACAAGCTCAGCTCGAAACCGAGACATACAAGGGCCTGTTAAAAACTACTACTTCTCGTCGTGTCTTGTCTCTAAATGCCTGACTAAATTGATAGATTTGTGTGAGTTTTCACGGTGTCATAAGGGTACTGTACAGTACAAATCTAATATGATAATTATGATCCCCGATCCACTTATTACCCGCCGCAGCGGTTCAGCCCCCATCGCCAAGACTTCTGCGGGAAGCAAGGGGTTATCCGCGTGGTACATGGCGCATGGAATAACCAATCAAGCAGGATATTATCCTCCTTTTCTTTTTTCTTTTTCTTTTACCTCCTTCCTTCCTCCCCCTCCTCCTTCGACTTTCCTAGCATGTGAGGAGGGGTGGCTAGGGAAGTGTGCACTTTTGTGAGGCTAAGCACGCGTGTACAGTACTCGAGTAGGTAATTAAGCACTTGTCCCTGGCTTATCATGGTATGGGCAGTTAGTACCCACCGTACTCTACACCCAGGCTATTAATCTTTGACAAGATAATCATGGGGTGAATATGAGGATTGGAAGTCAGTCGGGGAGCACCGGTGTCGCACAAAATTTCGGGAGGAGCAAGGGATCAGACACAACTAGATGATAGACCAGGATATCGTAGGTTGAGGTTCAGGGAATGAAAGCTGAGGGTAATTAGTAGTCTGATACTTGTGTCGACCGCATTCATGTGGGGGGAGGGAGATGAATGAAGCAAATCATGACCCACGATATTTCCTGCAGCCCCAGTCATTCGAGGTCCTCCCGGGAGGAACTCTAGTAAATTCGCCTTGTCCGCTAAGCGATGTAGAGTAGCGATAATATCATACCGTTGGTGTTTCGAGTTCTTTTTTTGGAGAGTAAAGTAGTTTGTCTCCAGTACAAGCGGGACGGAACATTTCAGTATCCAAACCTCCAAGCGAAGGCCACGAGGCTACCCCACCACGGAAGTTGACCCAATGACCTTCCTCAGATCCCGAGAAAGATATCATAAGAAGAAAAAATTGAATGATTTGTTTTTAAAACACTAGTTACACAACATCACTCGAAACCCACCACCGACCTTACAGGAGAACTCTAAGAAAGAAAGGGACCCTATGGAAGAACCCATTTCTAGCCCCCTCTCCTCCCTCCTCTCCTCAGGGCTCTCGGTCGGATTCTTCAATCTACGGTAGTCAGTAATTACCGAACCTGATACCACCGGACCATCACACATACCCTTTCGTCTACTGTGCCCACCTCCGGGACCAATATTTTTTTTTTGCTCTGTTACTTTCTGGGGAATGTGGAGAGACATCTACTCGAGGAGAGAGTCCTCGACCTATAGCTTGATCCCCCGTCCGATAGCGAGGTTAGTAGATGTCTACCAGAGCCAGATAATCGCAATCCTAGCCTATCTCGAGTGGGTAACCACCGACCCCCAGGACCCTACCGTCGATGTGGAAGTCCCGCCGCTATTACTTGCAGAGAGGATGAGACACCCCAGTTCGATACGGTTTCAATTGCCGTACATTAGCAGTTAAAATAATATTTTTAGACTAAACTAGTGGACCACGCCGAGAGCATTGCTCAAGATCTTGCTTTTCTAGAGTTCTAGCACCCGCCCGCCGGTCGGTCGGTAATTTGGAAAAGAAAAGGAAAGGGGAAAAAAAGTAAAGAAAGAAAAAGTAAATAGTGGTGCAGTGAAGATGATTGATTGCTATTATCATATCATAAGTGATCACTCGATTGATCAGCTGAGTCTGTCGAAAATCCCTCGACGCGGTAGTTCGAGGACACGGAGTCACTCCCAAAGTGCGATTTTACCCATACCCCGTAGACTATCGCACTGTAGTCCTTCTGTATGTCCTTCGCACAGGCCGAGCCCCATGCGAAGGTTATAGAATCCTTGTGCGAATGATACACAAGAGATATGATTTCGCTAAGCAATACCTCTGCAAAAACTTGGGGGGAATGTATTGTCTTTTTTTTTTTACTAGACACAAAGTCTACATTATTTGTGGGGTGGTTTTTTCCGCCGCTCTTAACACACCTACACGCCAAACCCACAAGCGTTCATGATTTCTATTAATGATATTTTCTTTTTCCAGCCGGGAACTCCCGCATTACCTGGGAAATTTGTGTGGAGCTGAGAACCTTTGCACACCCGGCCACCCTGTGGCTTCAACTCCGCCTCTGGTTAAGATAGTTTCTATATTCTCTTTGTCCACTCAAGCCACGCTGCGCCAGAAGTTGCTCCTTGCTACGCCCAGTGGGCCTGTGGTTAATAGTTATGACTTATCACACAACTAATATAGTAGTGATGGGCTAATAAAATTACTTAGAGAGTAATCTCGAACAAAAGGCACTAGACACGGTAATTGAACCCAGGTCTACATATACCATCCGACAAAAATCCAATCATCAGAAAAAGCCCCCATCACGCATTTGAGGGAGACGGAAAGAAGAGAGGAGAGAAAAAAAGCAACGTCCGTTCTCTCCACCTGTGAAAAACAAATCGATCCACTTTCGCACACTCGCTTGCGAACATCTAGAGTAGATGGGGGAGCTAGAACGCGCCGGATTATAGAAGCACGGGGTCCCGGAAGAATCAGCACGGGGGAGGGTAGGTCTTGATTCTCCCTGAACTTCTTTTCGAAAACGCCTAGAGATCTCGCGATATCTAAGCTGGCGTCAAGGATAATCTAGCATAGTATACATGTTAGTAACTTAGTAGACAGCTCCTCCCAAACACGGTAAAAGATCTTACCACGCCAGAGATTGCAACAATCCAACTCTTAATCGCCTTGATGTCACGATCAATTTTTGAACGAAAGTAGGGCTGTTTTTTCCGCCTGTTTAGACTTTGCGACTCGCGGGAACCAAGTTCTCGCTGTGAAAATTCGGCTTAGCATCTCCAGTTTTTAAGTCGGAATCTGCCGAGTCCTTGTGGTTATGCGAACTCGCATAGTCCGTATACATCGGTGATGCCCACTAGGGCGTGTCAATTATCATACTAGGAGTATTTAATTGTCCACAGTGTCAGCCGTTGACCGAATGCCCACCAACCACTGCTGGTATGATACCCGCAAATTAGTATTGTAAGCAAACATTACTATTGGTTACCACCCAGTATCCGATTAGTAGCTAGGCTAGAGTGCTCACTTGAAGGGATCTGCTTTAGATCACTCCTTTCCTCCGGCTATGGTGGGGTCACCATGTTGATTGCTGCTGGATGGTTTGTTTTTACTCCTTCCGGGGTAAGCGGGGGGACGCCGGCTGTACCCCCCCTCGAATACACAGAACGTGACTGCTGCTACCCGTTGAGGACGAAGAAGCCGTTACCTAGAGTATTGTGTAGGTCTGCCGTTAGTGTGAGGCAACCGTCGCTTTTCGTCTATGATATCATGTCTCCTTGTAAATTGCAGTTTAGCTCTTAAAGCAGGTCCGGTCGTCTTAGGCCCAGGGGGTCACAAGACATCAGTTGCTGCTAGCAGCTGGAAAAACTCAAGCAGTCATGATGCCCCTGCACTATTCGGAATATTTTTCATTACGTGATTTTGTAGGAGGTGCTCGTTTCTCTCATTGTTTTTTTTTTTTAGATACCTTTGTTTTAGGCCCACTGTAGCAACTATGTTATTGCCGATTTTTGTTGACCAGACACTGGACTTCCTATCAGAAAGGAGTCCTTACACAAGGCTCTATCGCCCGGGTCATTATAGAGGTTTTGCGTTATATGATACCCTTGGATGATTACCGTGAGCTTAAAAGCCACCGATAAGTGGCTATCCCAACGCAGACTAGGAAATGTGTAAACCTGAAAAAAATCTTTGGAGCCCTTAATTTTTCTTAGTATCAGCTGAGAAGCACTACTTTTTTTCATACAATAATGGGGAAACTAAACCATGGTGGGGGGAGCTCGAGTTGAGCCTTTACGCAACTGTAATTTGAAGGGTTGGTCAGAGGGCCTGGTGGAGTCTAGCCTTTGCAGTGGCTGGGTTACTTGAGCAATACAGCCCGGATATGTGTCCTTTGGATGAATAGTTGCCCAAGGGAGTCCAGCACCCGGGATTCTATCGCCCACTCGAACACCGTATGCTGAGACATAGGGTGTTCTCATCTTTCTCGTGAGATATAGAAATAGATTCGGTCATCACCCAGGTTGCAAAAATTAAGGACCACGGCATTAATGACTCTTCGAAATTCCCCCGTTTTGAACTTATCCTTCATGCTGCGCATGGGATGCCCTTAATACTCGATGAGCACCATCTAGTGGCCATCGGCGAGGTACTGGAGGCCGGTAGTAGCTATACGCCAGGTATGGCGTGCTTGAAGTTTATGGAGAAAGTGGGAGTCTCTCAAGAGGATGAAAAAAGGATCCCAGAACCTTTATCGCAAAAAGCAACTCTGTTGAGTGCTCATTCGCTTTCATCGTACTAAACCGGAAGTATCATCTATTGATTGCTTGATGTGGGTAACTATTGATACAGGTAATGCCTTGCTGTGATTCCGTATAAGACTACTAGGATCATGCGATCACGATTCTTGCTTCTTATTGCTTGTGAATTCACTCGCACACTCAGCCCTTTAATTTAGTGGTCAAGATAGATAACTCTAAGTCGTTCACGGACTAACCAACCCCGATCCAAAAACAAGCCTTCCAGGACGCCTTGCACAGCCAGTCGAGAACAATTCCTTAAATCCCTCCGGTTCCAAATTGGATCGGTAGGCCTTCCCCACCTCATCATCGAGGGATCGCGATTCGCAACCTGGCTAACATGCTATGGCCTCAAAGGTGTCATCTGCACCCCACAGCTACGTAATCTACTGTAAGGGCAGCAATGGTGAATCGCGAAAATGGCCAAGTCAGTAGGTATTGTTAGCAATGTTCCCGTCATGAGCGGCTGTATAGCACTTTAGCACTCTACGATAGCGAAAGCAGAGTAGGAGGTTCAAGGCGTGTGCTCTGACGTTTGGGTCTACAGTGCAAGGGTGGAAGCCATTAAATCAGAACAGACAGGGATATATCCGGCCGGTTAAGATTAAATAACTGCTCCATAACTTCTCGCCGGACCCCGTATCTTCTGGTTCTGGCGGGCTTTTGGTATTTGTTGAGCACCTCTAATAGCAGATTATGCGGAGTGGTGGTTAGCTCTGGGAGCTTGGCGGCTCCCTTGCCACACTTGGGGTAAGTTAACGCGCGGTGTCAATTCGCGACGCGCTTAATTTTGGCACGGATGGTTTTTTGGGTGCTCCCTAGCGTTTGAGATTGTATTTATACCATTTTGTATAATACCGTATAATACTGTATAAAAACCGTATTTTATTTTTAAAAACGTATTTTATTCAATGTTTCAAAATAGGTATAAAATATTTTATTCAAGGTACAGACTACAGTAGCACAGTTATGTAGAAAATGGGAAATACTACTTTCAATTGTAATATAATAGTACAAGGTTACAAATATAAGAATGTTGCTAGCTACTACTAATCATCATTATTGTACCTTGCCCTCTTTGATCCTCTTACCTGACTTTCAAGGGATTGGCTATTGTGAGAATGGTCAAAAGGATTCTCAGTAGCTGATTCCCCTTCCTGGTTTATTTCAAACCCAGTCTCTTCCCCTTCTCCATCTCCCTCTAAGTTAGCAATAATAATATTAGTAAATTGAGAAATCAAAAAGAATATTTAAATTCAAAGGGATTATGACTACAATACCTTCATCACTTTCAGCCTCAATTGCATCCTGGAGTCCCACAATGACATCTTCGAACTCAATTTCTGCCTTGCCAGAGAGCTCTTGCCACTGGCGTGGTTAACCAGCCTTGTAGTCCAATACACGACGGTTGAGATAGATATAGGTAAGCTTATCTACTCGAGTGGAGTCAAGCCTATTGCGGACCTAGCTGTGAATCAGATTCTGGGCAGAAAAGGAGCGCTCGCTAGGGACTGAATTTGCTGGGGTACGAAATAATCTGGTAGCTAATAGAGAAAGTTCCAGAGTAAAGGTATGTTGGGAGTGCCAGAAAGTAGTGGGGCTAGTCATACTCCATGCGAGATTGTGGGAACTAAATGGCCCATCCTTGGCTCGGTACATGTAATATTGTTCCTGAATACGGTTCTGAATGGTAGGGTCACTGTGTGCATTCCGAAGGTATTCAATAACCATGTTTTGCTGCTCCACAGTTGTGATTGCCCCAATATTCACAGGTGTAAGAAAGTAGGCTGTCCAATGTAGAGCTAAGACTTGACGCCCCATTCTCTTCTCAAATAATCCTAAGATTTCCTGTGCAGAAGGCTGGGAGGTGGTGATGCGCTGAAGGTGGCTGTGAATTGCAAGCAAGCGAGACACGACCAATCCAAGATGTGCATTGGTGGATTCTGATTGAACTTGGACCTTGTAGATAGGAAGAATGAGATCACGGAGCTCTTCGACATTGTTCCAGAAATCCCGTGAGAAGAGAAGCTGGGTCACCTCCTGATAGAGTTGAATACGATCATCAAGTATATATGCCTTGAAGGCATCCTTGTTCTTGTAAACGGAATAGATAGCACGTGCTTGGGTGCCCCAACGGGTAATAACAGCAAGGACCAAAGCACTGGTTTTCCCATAGCAGGCTTTTTGTTTCTCACGAAGAATTGACAGCTGGAGAGGAGACCGACGAAAGGTATTGATAACCAACATGATCTGTGATTGGATTACCTTATAGTAAAGAAGTCCAAGGAGATCCTTTATGAGGAGTTGGAGGCCATGGGAGTCGCAGGGAACAAAGAGCGCCTTGGAGAGTTGTAATCTTTCATCGCCTGCAAGAATTCACCATAGCAGAAGCATAGTGGAACACGTATCCATAGCGAAGCTGTTGATTCGTTTCCAATCGCCTTTCACAAGAATGGCAAGCTTTACCATAAGCCATGAAGCCAGATTTTCCGCTGTAAACTGCATGGATCCTGCATTCTCTGAGCAGTAATGGAAGGTCCCACAGTCAGTATTAATGGAGATGTTGACAATCCGATTCTTGGATTCATTTTCACTTTAGTCGGTAATGATGTTAAGATAGTACGTTGATTGAATCACTTGCTCCACATCCTCTTTAACCTGAAGATAGGTCTCATCAAGTAAAGTGGTACGCAAGAGGAAAGGACTTGGCGGCTTATAGGCGGGCGAAATCTTTTGAAATGGGGTAATAAAGTATGGCGATTCAGTGACATTGAACGGAAGATTGTTCATATATACAGCTAAGGCGAATGAGAGATCGGCATCATGCTTTTCGGTAGGAGATAGGAGTTGAACTCGGCTTGTAATACGTGTTTGACCAGCAGCCAGGTTTGATGTTCCGATACTTGCCTTACCTTCAAGGCTCATCTGCTCCTGATATTTGGCACAGCTGGATAAATGCTCACGTTGACGGGTTGGACTTTTGGCAAAAGTCTTTCCACATGCGATACACCGAACTAATTCAAGCTAAATCAACTTTAGTAAATTAAAATAGCAATATTGTCAAAGGAAAAAACACTTACCTTTTTTCCACTCTCAGGAGGTATGGTCTCAAAAGCGCTATGCAGCTGTGGATCCTTCATACGGCCCATGTTCACAAAGATTGTGTTTATGTTCTGTGGAGTTTGTATCAAGTGATAAAGGTGTTTCCTAAGTACTGGAATTGATGATAGGAGAAAAGAATCTCTGCCAAACTCTTAGGGCAAAAACTGATTTTACAACTAATTGTAATTGGTTTAGGGTTTAGGGCTTATGATTTAGGTTTAAAAGGTTTAGGGCGCGTATGTATCGTATGTATGGTATAAAATTTATTGTCAAAAATACCGTATTTTATAATAATATACGTATTTTATAAAACCCTAGTGCTCCCGGACTGTTGCCGGGGCGACAGGCCGTTTCGGGAGACCCCTCAAATAACACGGAACCACTGGAAGGCACTCGTTTACTTCAACCTCCCGCAAGAACCGTTCCTACTCTTAAGCAGAAGCCAGGCGACGCCCGTCTGTTTGCCTCTTTGCACCGAGTAAACCTCTGAATGCACCCATCATGAGTAAAAATGGATCCCGCAACCGCGTGCAGCCGCTCAATCGAGTTCGCTACTGCCGGCCATCCAAAAAGACGAGTATGATGGAAAGTGCCCCTTTTTTGTTTCTCCCCTAACTCTGACAATATCCTGAACCGAGGTCCACAAAACAGAGCTATTATTGTGAATTTACATACAACAAAAAAAAGCCACGGTACCACGACATATTTCAGGTTTTCTGTGGCTAAAAAATGGGGCCTCTCCACATTTCCTTTTTTTGTCCCCTCTAGAGAGAGGAGAGGAGAGTCAGCGGTATATGAGCTGTTTTTCATGCCAAATCTCATAGTAACTCCTCCCTCGCTCGGGAGAGCCCGATGAGCTAGTGGTCTGGTAACTTAACTATCATACACTGCTCGAGGAGGTAACTCCCGCAGCCACAGCCGCAGACTGGGATTTGTTTCGAGTACTGACGATGCTCGGGATCTAGGGAAAATACAAGTAAAAGAAGGAGGGGAGGGAGGGGAAGAGCAGGGAAGAAAAAGAGGGGGGAAAAACAAAGAAGCTGGTTTCGGTTTTTTTTAATCGACTGTGGCACCGTAATCTGTATTTTTAGGTTATTACTCTCGAGTACCGGTAGTGTTCGCGATCTGGGGATAGGGTAACAATAACCGGGAATGCACAGTATCATACCTGGGTGGTGGCTGGGCGGGTACAAGTACCGTAGGATAGGTAGATAGCTAAATGGTCATTAGTCCTTGATTCTGAGGGTCACGCACCGTGCAACTAGTGTAGTAGTACTCGTAAAACATCTTGTCACCAGTCACGTCACATGGCATCACTCCAGCCAAGTGAGCCTTTCGAATCTACCTTTCTATCGCACGGTACTGAGCTACGGAGAGACTCGCTTGAGGATCCTGTACCGATTAGGTGAGGCGCCTAGCCCGGACCAAAGCCCATACCAACTGTGGCTTCCGAAACCTTCCTCTTTCAGCTTTCGTCTGTTTTGCGAGTTGAGAATACTTTACTCGACGGACCACAGCACCGTGCGGTGTAACTAATTGGGTTAACTGAGTAAGTTACCTACAAGTACGATGACCAGTCCACTTTTAGTAGGCGGAGTCCGCTTGGTTTCCCTTCGACACGGTTTTCCTGCAAGACTGCTTGGAGGGGTGACCCCTTTAGTCATAGAACCGCGCCACGGTGGCGACCAAGGGATAACTCATGTTGGTTGCTGTCGGCAAGGGACTCAAGTAACTTAACTACTCGACTACCGGTATGTGCCATTAATGTGAGGAAGGGGTGTTAACGAATATCGTACCGATACTAATCAATAATGCGCAGCGGGATGTGTTCTGATCTGTGGGGGTGTAAGGGAGATGCCTTAATGTCCGCGCCCTGTAACTTACTTACTCGAGCATAGTACCCACTTGCGTTGTCCTGCTGCTACAACGGCAGGTTCAACATGATTGATTGGCGAAGGGCCGTTAGCCCCTACCGGTTAGTGTAGTATAGTTCTTTACTTGACGGGTAAGTTAAGTGAGAAGGATGATATGATAGGCAGCAAAGCGACACGACCAGATGCAAAATAGCTCCAGATCCGATCTGTACGTCGTCCACGGGAGGCATCTCTAGAGGCCAGGCACGGTTTGTCTTAGACTGGGATGAGCATACGCTGGCGGGTGGGTTGTGTCTGGTGGGTGTGTTGGCAGGGGTGGTGGGGTTGCGGTAAAGCTTGGAGGGAGAGAGCGTGCCTTGAATCTTCTAGCAGTCCTGGATTTTTTTATTTGGTTTTTCCTTCGATATATCACAGGGCACTATTGGGAGTATAAGAGTCCTTGTTGCCCACGGGGAGCAGAAGGGAACACGATACTTCTGCACTAGCAAATTCTGGACTACTACTACTACTGCTACTTTGATTACACTTCTCCGCCCAAACTTTTTGCCAACACTACTGAAGTGGGCCTACCGTTCAAGCTTTTATCCTTTCTACTCTCCTACCTCACCACCGTTCCCATTCTTTCGTCCATCATCATGTCCTCCTCCCCCGGCACCAACTCTCATCAACAAACCCACCTCCCACTCTCCCCTCCTCTCCAATACACCGACTTCACCGGTCAAACCCCAACTACTCCCACTCCAGCCACCCAAAACTTCGATCACTCCCTCACGGCCACCTTCCCCACCCCACCCCCCTCCCTCCCCGCCGCTCCAACCAACCCCCAAAGTCCCCTCGACCAATTCTTCGCCAGATATCCTACCTTTACGCCTACCCCAACTACCGCACCTCCCCCGGCGAACTGGAGCATCCACCACGACTTTGCCCGGCTCCGCGAACACAAGAGATGGGTACGGGGCTGCCGCCAAGAGCGCCGTGCACGGGCCTGCTTCCGCAAGGCACTTATAAATGAATTCAACCATATCTTCGGAATGAACGACGAGGACCTCGAGAGCTGGAAAAGGTTGTGCCGGGTTGTGGGCGTTCCCGAGGAGAGAATTCCGGTGACTCTCACGCAGTGTCGAAGAGTTTGTTCCCCTCACAATTTTTTAGAGCACGGAGCTAATGGGATATATAGACAATATCTACCACCCATGTAAACTTGATTGACCTCGTCGAAACCCGCTACCCTGGCCGTGGCGCCCCGCAAAGGTTCCGCACATTGACGGATTTGGGAACTTACACTAGACGTGAGAAGAAATTTTTCCCGCGTGAGGCTAGCAGGGCGGGGGTTCTGGGGGGGCTACTTCGGGAATTGAGGGGGGAATAGGGATAGTTCTAAGCTACGCTCGGGCTGACCTTTGGTCGCCGAATGCCGCGGTAACAGAATACCGCGAGGGTGGAGCTCTACCGGGAGTATTTGAGACTCTACGTACGTGTTGGGTCGGAGCTGAGGAGACGGTGGAAGGGGGGAGGTGGTGATGATATTGATATTGACGGCCTGAGGAGTCTACACGCTGAGCACGGATCGCCACTTTCTGGGCTGTAGTTTTATGCAGAGTTTTGGGGGATGCTTTGGCACGGGTGTGCTGATATGATGGAAATGATGGAAGTGGTTGTATGGGTGGCGTTAGGGGGATTGAAAGGTAGCTGTCTTTATTCGGGGGTCGCTATTATCCACTCCACTCTACCCTACTCTGCTTTACTCATTCCCTAGGGGGGGGGATTATCTTTCATTTTTAGTTTTTTTGAGCACTTTTTTCTGTCATTTCCTTCTCACACTTTTTTCCTTCAGGTCGCTCGCTGGATTGTTTTGCTTTTGTTGTATGGTCATTTTTGTCTGCACGCTCGTTTTTTGACACCCCGATTACAATACACTCGTTTATCTGCTGTTAAAAAACCTTACTTTATGATTTGTCTTACATTCCCGTTGCCTACCGGTACCCGTCTTGTGTTGTCTGGATGTCCCGCCACACATGCATAAGTTTGCATATCCTTACCTTCAAAAAAACAAAATAAATAAATACGCTTTTGTACCCTGCAACGAGAGGGCAACCCTTAGCCCGACCGATCATGTCACTACCGGTAGTATGATATGAGTTCTGTACCAGTACAGCCCCATCCGTAAAGTTCTAATACCCTCACAAGTACCCCAACCCTCGGAGACCCATCGCTAACCCCCCCCTCCCCTTATTATTCGGCAAGACAAGTTCTGGTAAAAGTTTACAGCACCCCTAGAGGCGTATCCGAAAACAAATAATCTAAACGCCCCTTGTTGTTCTCTTGTTGCTACTAGGCATAGTTCTTGAGGTACAAGGAAGGGTATGAGAACATTACTGACGCGGCTCTACTAGTATATAGTGCTTTGGGGAAACCCCTAGATAATGGTAACTCTGTGTTCCACCACTTGGCGGCATCCCAGATACTTGTATATTGCAGGTATGTTATCATGCCGGCAATGACTCCCGTGCAATCACAGTAAGGAGGGTTAAACCTGTCTTCTTCTGCCTCAGGGAACATTTGAGATAGAGTACTCGAACATCTTCACCCCTAAATCTACCCAGCACTAAATTCCTCCCCTCCCATTTAGCACCACCTTCCTCCAACAATCTCGTACCAGTACCGTATCGAAATCCACTGCCCCTCCATTTAAAGTTGTGCTTTTACAGGGATTCTAGATAAAGTTAGTGCTTACAGAGATCATAGCACATCACTCGTTGGCGGAGCACGTTCGAAAGTGGAATTACATAAGCCCATATCCATTAATCCCCACCCTGTAAGGGTTCGCTCAGGTTCGGCCGTGCACAAACTTCAGCTGAGAAAGTATTTTACCCGCACTATTTAGGAGAGGGAGAAGGTTGGAGCTGAAATGTGTGGGGGTCTTGTTCGATCGCATGAAAAAGGGAAGAATCGTGATACAATGTTCACCGGGGGGTAGGCCTTGGGCGAGCAGGGGTAGAAACTTTGGAACCTGGGTGGATGATTAAGTATGATAAACCACTTTTGGGACTCACGTGATAGGAACCCAGCCCTCCAAGCACCACATGCTTCTTTGTCTTCCAATTACTCGCCAACGTCATGATCGCACAACCACTTCACAACAACCCAGCCTAGCACGATGCCCCTCCCCCGTCGACTACCCTTTTCGCCACAAATCCGCCCACTACACGCTGTCACGTACCTGCTTGGTGTTTCCCTATTTTCAATCTCCTTTCTCGTCTTCCTGAATGCCACCCTCTCCTTCTTACTAACCGATCTCCTCCACAAGCGCTCGCATCTCGGTGACATTGTTGGCACCCTCGGTTTCGTCGATGAACTCGTCGCTATCTTTGCCGCTCCATTCTGGGGTGCCATGTCTGATGGGGGGCTCGGGACTCGCGGAGTAGTAGTGCTTTGCTACTGGATTGTTGCGGGCTCGCTGGTGCTATTCGTCAACGTCCCGACCGTCTACCCCGGGTTATTGCTCGCTAGAATGGTATTCTCCATCGGTGCGGCTGGCGTCGCGACGATGGTCTCCGCAATTCTACCCGAGATGACAGCCGCAGAGGATAACGCCGCGCCCGGGAGAATAGTAATCATACCGCCGAGCGAGGGCTCGCGTGCGCCGATCGTTCGCGAGGCAGATACCCCACCGCCACAATTTGGTGGGAAACTTGCCGGGCTGGTTGGATTATTTACGGGGTGTGGAGCGTTGCTCGCGCTACTAGTGTTTCTTCGGCTGCCAACTCGATTCGCCCGATACGGTCCTGAGGAGGCGGTTCGGCGGGCGTTTTACACGGTCGCTGCGATCGCCGCGGGGGTTGGGATCTGGTGCTTTTTCGGCTTGCCGGGGCGCGGGGAGGGGGCTGGTCATGGGAGCTTTAGGAGGCATATGTATGGCGCGAGAGTGTGGATTTGGGTTAAAATCTGGGGCGGATCTCCAGAAGCGTTGCCTTCGTTGTTATCCCCATCGCCCTCTTCCCCGTCTGCCCCTCCAACTCCTGATTCCGCTCGGCCCCCCCTCCACAGCGGCGGCTTGAGGTCACTGAAAACTGCATTCAAAGCCGGTCTTACGGACTCCCGTCTCTCGCTTTCTTACCTAGCCGGCTTCGTCGCCCGCGCAACATCAGTCGGGATATCACTCTTCGTCCCCCTCTTCGTAAACGCATACTTTATCCGCCAAGGCCTCTGCCCCCCTTCAACGCCTTCTTCTCCAGCCCCGCAAACATGCAGGCAAGCTTACATACTCGCCGCAAAGCTCACGGGCACAACACAGCTAACGGCACTCCTTCTCGCCCCCGTGTTCGGTTTTTGGACCGATCATGCGGCGGCAAGTGGTGGACAGAATACTCCATTGGTGGTATCGGCGTTGCTGGGCGTCATCGGCTTCACCGGCTTTGGAACGCTAATATCCCCGGAGCCGCGGGAGAATCCCATGGTCTGGGTATACGCTGTATCAATGGGTACGGCACAGATCGGTGGGATCGTATGTTCTCTCGGGTTGCTCGCTCGTGCCGTCTCCTCTTCCTATACAGAGAGGGAAGAAGAGGGGGAGGAGCAGCCACTACTCCCTGGAGTTGGGACTCCTAGGGTTCGCGATAGATTATACGCCAAGGGCGGTATCGCCGGCGTGTACAGTCTCTCTGGAGGGGTTGGAATACTCGCGCTCACAAAGCTGGGCGGGTGGGGATTTGATGGTATCGGAAGTGGGTGGCCATTCTGGTTACTCGCTGGATTCGAAGGCGTGTTGGTACTCGCTGGTGTTCTCGAGGGTATTTTCGGATCCGAGGTGGGTAGGCAAAGGTAGTTTGAGATTTTTTTTACCGTACTGTACATAGTTTGGGCACTGGCCGGTGGGTAGATTTTATTCGTGTCGTGGATTCACAGTCTTGTATGCATTCCGAGATGGCGAAGCGCCAGTCAGTTTCAATAAACGAGAATATCAGCGAAGAATCGCTGAGCAATCTTCAAATGCACCAGTGCACACTCCCTCGCAATCACCATCCCGCAAATTCCAAGAACCGACCAGCGGCCAAGAACGCCCGCACAGCCGTCCACCGCACCACTCCACCCCCGCCTATGCACTCCCACCACCACGCTCCTATCGGCCTCCGTCGCGCAGCGTCCCCCCCCTCCCCCCACCAACCTCGAGCTTCCGCGTAAACCGCACGCAACGAAGACAATAAAACGCCAAACCGGATGCACGAACACTTTTTGTTTGTCTACCAAGGAGAGAGCGTCGTTAATCACCCCGGGCGGAAGCACAGCTATTTATTTAACCTGCGGATTTGACTGACTGACTGACTGACTGACTCAGATACGAGTGAGTGGACGTGAAGCGGGTAATCAAGTCCCCGCGCGGGGCTCGGCTTGCTAAGCGGGGTGGGGGTGGGGAGAGTGTGAGTGATATTTTTATTTTTTATTTATTTCCATTCGCGGTTGTTATGTAGTCCACCTGCATAATATCATAGCCCCTGGATAAAAAGTCATCGTTGGTGGGTGGGTCAGACAGTACAGTATGATACGTTAAAAGTGGGTGGAAATTCGGGGGGGGGGGGTCAAGGAAATCGCAATCTACACTCCTCTCCAACTCTCAAACCGGTTAAAGAAAAACGAACATATAATATGATAATAGATAGATAGATAGATATAATAGATAGATAGGTATCTGGAAGAGAGACCTAGCAACTTCTGAAAATTCATATTTCCATAAACAGAACAAAAATATGGTTTTCCCACGGATAGATCTTCGCTAATGTTCCGAAACTAAACTGGGGGTACTCGGGAGCTGAGAATTTGTTTTTTTTTTTATGATATGAACTCACGTAAAAACGATGACCTGTTTTTGAAATCAAAATAAAAAATAAAAAATAAAAAAAATCGTAAGTTTCGTTGTCGTAATGGATCGTGCAAATATTGTACTAGTACTGTACAATACAAGGGTAGGGATCTATTAACCGGAACGGACAAGGATGTATTTGGCAGGTTAACCTCAGATAACTTTTCCATAACCTTCTTGCCGGACCTTGGTACAGTACTGTACCATATTCTTGGAAAACTCGAATTCTCACAATTAGAGTAGCACACTATCACTATTTTACCGAGTATTATTATTAGTATCTATGATATTATGTATTATTACACGGTGCCTCTGAAAAAAAAAAAAAAAAAGAACCACCAGGTCAAAAAAGTATCATACGGAAAGCTAGCGTTGTGGGTTTAAAGGTATTATACAGTACAGTACAGTACCAAGGCAAACACCCCTAGTACTCGTAGGTAACCTTAAGGTTACATACCTAGAGGGGGCGGAGGGGGGGGGGGAATATAATACCGCAAGGTGTTAATCATATTTATTTATATGATGAGACCGCGTGCGAAGTAATCAAGTACACCTTACGATACAATGCCGTACACGAATTTCGTTGTCCCATCCGATTTTTTTTTTATTACAAAGTGAGTACCGGTATTCATACATACTTAAGAACCTTTCTCACTCCCCAAACTTACTGTTTAATATATATATCATTTGGTACCCGTGTACTGTACAATAACCAACCCTCCAGTTGGGAAAAAAAAATGTATGGAAAGGCAGTGGTGGGGGACGTTAATGAATTAGGGAGGTAGGGAAGTTAAGTTACCCAGCATGGTATGATATAATAATATTATTCAAGAAGATGAAGAGTGCTTGACGAGTTGTAAGGTTCTCTTCTATCAACTCTGTCTTTTTTTTTTTTTTTTTTNTTTTTTTTTTTTTTTTTTTACCCCCTTAGATCCTTCGATTTGCTTAAGGGATTCTTCTACTATGTACTACTACAGGTATGCAAACAATTTAATACCTTATCATACTGATAATAACCAAAAAAAAAAAAAAACCCCACCCTCAGGAGAGTTTGTACGAATTGATGGGGGTCATGACACCATTTTTTAAAATGATTAATTACCATAATTTGCTTATATCAGGTCGGTCTGGGTAGGGACAGTACAGAGTGACATTTAGTAAAAATCCTTTTCAACAGTAAAGTTAGTCTATCAGTTTTTTTTTCAGAGAAAACCCACCCATTTACGCTACACCTAGAATGTATCATAAGCATCCGCTATAAGCGGCCCACCTCCGGTAATATGAGAAACAGCATCTCTAGTATAAAAGTTTCGCCGTTAACGATGACTTTTCTTTTCTTTTCTTTTCTTTTCTTTTTTTTTTTGTCACCTCACCTGTGTGTTTGTCTTGTATTTTATATAACTTGCTGTTCTTCTTCCGGAGCACGTGTTTGAGTTTGTGTGGATGGATGGATGGATGGATGGTGAATGCACCATATCTCCACATCTGTGCCTGTCCAAAACCGCGGAGTGTCATATCATACTTGCAATCACGCAACTAGGGGTTTTGCAGGAAAGGGGAGTTGAATTTTGTGTGAGTAATGCTTGTTTGTTGTGTGGATAACACAGACAGAGTGAGAATTCGTGCTGCTGATAATCCTCCTCACTATACTTATAATCCCCTCCGGTCACGTTTTAAATCCGGCGGGCGGCTTGTGTCAAATCCGGCTTCATGGATTGTTATTCTTTACCGTGGAGGTATATCATACCTCCCCCCCCACCATACAGTGGACGAGGGCAAACTTTGAGATTCTTGTCCAGCTCAGCGAGTTATCAGGTCGGTAGATTGGCACCGGATAATTAATTCCTACGGTACAGTACAGTACCTCTATAGCGGTTCAATATCCGCCAAGCCACCTTTGGATAAAACTCCCGGAATTCAGGCAAACTGGATTCGGGTGTTCCTCTTGTTTTGGGCATTTTACAGTACTGTACCGGTTACCGACTCGGTTTTCGGTGTAAGTTAAAGAGTCCCTTTTTTTTCTTTTATACGCTTTTCCTACTGACTCCCTATCTCGAACGGGAGAGGATGGGTATCGCTGATTCTAGGGGAGTATCATACGGCATTTATTTATCTACCCGGTGTTTTCGAGGGGCCTCCCCCGCTTCGACTTTTTTTTTTTTTTTTTTTTTTGGGGGGGGGGGGGTGCGATAGGAGGTTTTAATGATATCTTGCCGGAGCGGGATAAGAAACTAGTGTTCATTGCGCTATCAGAGAGCAGGAGAGAGAGAGAGGGAGTTTTTTTTTTTTTTTTTCGTGAAAAGAGATCAAGTTTTCCCTCTTTGTTGGTATAATATTACCCATTTAGTCCCCAGACGAAGAGAATACTAGAATAGTGAATGATTGCCGGGGGAGTATTTGGCCGCTGCCGCCTGTCTCTCCTCCCGGTTGCCCATCTACCGACCAGATTTCCCCCTAATATCTAGGTATGATATGGTCGTTGGCTGTGCGTTGCCCGATATGGTACGGTACTATGCCGGTACTGTACCGCACGCCATTAGACTATATATTAACGCCTTATACAGACACCTTCATCCTAGCCTATCAGAGCGCGCAAGGAACCCGATAAGATAAGATAGGTCTTGGCCTACATAGAGAGAACTCCACTCTACTACGGTACCGGTATGATAGCCCATATCCAGTCAGGCCAGGACGCTTTCCAGATCTCGCCATTTTTTTTTTTCCCTTGACCAGATAAATCTCCGGGCGCAGCACCCGACGGAGTACAGTACAGTACCGGTAAGGGATGTTGAGGCTCCCGGCATCGTAAGCGAAGTTACTGAAATACCCGGAAAAACTTGAATAAATTGGAAAGTGTGTTATGCCGTTGGGCATTCCTCTCTCTCTCTCAGTAAGGTCAAGGTCAAGGTCAATAAAAATAAAAATAAAAAAATAATTTAATTTAATTTAATTTTTTTTTGCTATCTATCTCGGGAGGGAGAAGAAAGGGGAGAAAAAAAGGAACTATGTGTCTTTTTTTTTTTTTTTTTTTTTTTGCTCCCTTTCTATGACAGAAAAAGGGGATTTCGGAACTCTATCACATATCGTATATAGTCCACTGTCCAATTATTCAAGTCTCTTTGCACAGTATGATATGATAAATTACCGGTTGTCTAGGTGATTGAAGGTTGGGGGGGGGGGATTTGGGAACCGATATCATAATCCCACTTTTGGCCGTAGCAAGGGCTTATTATCATTATCTAAATCTGTGGAAAGATTTTCGAATTCCGAGTGATAAGTGGTGTGGGTGGTACAGTAGTCTAACCTTTTGTCATCATCAACCTGTTTTGTTGTGCTCCATCCGTTCGTCACATGAAGGATGCGGGAATTGCGCGGGTATGGTATCACGAGGGAAGAAAACATCGAGGTCGCTGGGAGGCTATGATGATATAAAGGATATGTTAAATGGATGATGTTGGAAATATATATTTTATATATATCATATATAAAACTTGAGGTAGAAAGTATGGACTTGGAGGTTTTTTTTTTTTTTTTTAACGTAGTCGCGGATTCGGAGTTGTGGAGAGAGGGTGAGAGAGAGAGAGAGAGAGAGTGTGTGTGTGTGTGTGTGAGAGGAGGGGGAAAAGTTATTGCTTTGAGGGGTTTTGTTCCTCTCTTCTTGTTGCGTGCGGGGTGAATTTTGTGCTGGGGATGGAGAGGGTAGTCTATTTTTGGCATGTTCAAATTGTTTTAGATCGACGTTATGATCGACGATTTGATAAAACAAAGTTTTATTATGGTAGGTTTCTTTTGCTTAATCTAAGTTCAGGCCGGGGGGGGGGTTTTTTATGTCATACCTGGATGCCTGCCGTGGGTTTTCCCTGCGATTAAAAAAACAAAACACATGTTAGAATATAAACGAATGATTGCTTACCTCTCTCCTAATTTGTTCATTAAACGGCTCCTCAAACCTAGGACTTTGAGACAGGCTTCTGCTTGACCGGTTATGGTTGGTTGGGACAGGAGAGCTCCTTCTCCCTCAAGTATAACCTACAGACGACCCCTTAATAATCTTCCCCTCTTCTCGAGATTTCCGAGGGGGGGTGGTGGAGAAGTTGGTGTTGGTACAGTACACGCTTCATCCTACTGTTTAGTACAAGTCTAGGGTCTTTTTTTTCCTGGCCATCGTTACCTGACCGAGATGTGTGCACTTCTGCCAGGCTTCCAGGATATAGGCACTCCACCTGTTCTGCGGGGTAATAACTAGTAGAATTTTTAACACCCCCTTTCTTCTGGCATTAGCGTGCATAGTGAGTCGTTAGAGTCCGATAGCGAATCCAACTTTTGGTAAATTTAGTGCTACAACGGCCAATTAAAGGCGGTACAATATCAGTACATGGCGCCGCTTCTGCAAGGAGGTCTACAGTACTGTGCATTCAACCCGACTTGGACATAACGGCATTTACATGGCCGCAAACACGCAGTACAGTACAACCTCGCCTCGTGCCCCCCCCCCCTCCCCCACCCAAGAAATAGGTTGTACCAGGGAAACTCTATCCTGTGCCGCCACCACGCTTCAAAAGCACATCCCTGACCTGATGAGGGGGGGACCCGATGACCGGATCTTTGGGATCTCGGTGCTACCCCGGGAGCAAGGTTTTTTTTTATCGAACAGCTCATCCCGTGAGCCTGGTACAGGGTATCTATCCAATTAGCCTACCGGTATTCTCGTGGATGTCAGTCTGTTTTTACGGGTAAAGATGTTTTGCCATGTAATATGCCTCAATGATCCCCTTTGACCGGTCTACGCCGTGCATATGCGTTGTTTACGGCGTGGTCCCGGGACCCTGGTTGAACTGTAGGACCGAGATCCGGGGATTTGTTGGTGGGGGGGACAGGTTGCTTGCACCCTTGGTCGGTGGTTTTGGTGGGGTTCGTGGTCACCTCAATTTTTTGAAGTACCTCACTGTGACCCGGAATATACTGTGATGCGAAATGACGTTTCTAGCGGATGACCTGCTTAGTGATCAAAGCTGGTCCCGTTGCCATTTGTTTCATGTCACACCGTTCGTTTCGGGTCATTGAGGTACCTGTACTTGTACATTATCTCTTTATGATAACTTAGTACGATACCAATATCATGTCATAGCGGAATATCAGACAAGATCAGACAGGGAATGCGCACAGTTCACCATGCGGTATTTTCCCGACACTCGCCGGTACGTGGCCCTTCTACACTTCGGCACTTGGAACTCCCGTGATAGCGAAACTATCAAGAATAATAAGATCCTGTTTTTCGAAACAAACACAGCACCATGCCGCGGGGAGGAAAAAGTTCCCAAAAACCGGTCCCATGACTCTGGATGCTGTATGTATGGTAGCAGAACGGTGCAGGAGGAATCATCGGATGGAAGCGATAACAAGGTCCTACTGGTCACCCATATCACCAACTTCACCAATGGTTGGAATACACGGTCGCAGCGTAAGCAGCTGGGCGTGTGACGCTTGCCGATATGCATTCCTACCTTGCTTGCCTTTATTTTTTTTTCGCTGCTCCCCGAAGTCCAATAATGATCCGGCGATATTTCTGGCGGGCAGACGACGCTTTGGCACGGGCCTCCGGCGAGTGCACTTTCTTGAGGTTTATCCGGGTAACAGCGGGTGGGTGGCTCGCGTTGTCGGATGCTGGACGCATCCCTAACCCTGGTCCGTGGGACCGATATGGGGGACCATCGCAGGGCGAGGTTTGATACCGGTAGATGCCGTAGCGATACAGGCAGTAGCGCAATCTGGTGCGGGCAAATGATGATCCAATGGTAACACCCGTACACGAATTGGGGGGAGCGGATCATTTCTTCCTTCTTCCTAGGAATCCACGCCATATCGTACCCCTATTAGGGATATGGCTAAAATTGTGGGAATATTGGTACTGCACACTATCTTGACATCCAGGCCTCCCTCCACGAGAGCAGGGCTAAGGGGTGTGCGCGATAACTGCCAGAAGGTCGATCACGCGGCTCATTGTAGGCAGTGAAATCTGGATTTGATTCCGCACGCTTTGCACGAAACATCCTGCCGATCGCTCCGGCGAAATGACGTGGCAGGGCAAGATTGTTTTGTGGGAAAATTGGTGGCCGTGGGGAAACTTTGATAGAGGTTGTGTAAGTAAGTACTGTACCGGTACCCCACCGCAAATACCGGGACTGTACTCGAGTGTCCACTCAAGCACTACCCGTGAGCAGTGTACAAGTATTCCACTGATAGTACTTTGAATTCACGGCTACGGGAGTCCGTAGTATGATACCGACTGAAAGTGCCCACCGTATGATATCATGATCTGGGAGGGGTAACAGGATATCGGAAGTGACGGCTCGGTAGGGGTTGTCGTGGTGACAACTACCGTTCCATTATGCCTAATGTGCACTGAACTCTCTACGAGTACGGTACTAGTACTCGTACTGGTACAAGTGAGGAGGGCCCAAGACATTGTGCCAAAAAGAGAGAAGAGAAGAAAAAAAGAAAAAAGGGCCTTCGCACCCATCAGCGGGCTATTGACGTGGGCGCTATGACAACCACTCCGATGACACACAAAAGATAAATTTATTGTGCTCTCCACGATCGCGATGAGTTCTTCTGATCCACGCCGCAGCGGAGGACGCACCCTCTGTTTACCATTAACCAGGCTCTCGGTATAGGCCGAACCCATCACATGAGGGTGCATCACGTAGACCGACCCAATGAATTATATCAGCCGCAACATGCAAAAGCCCTGGAGATCCTTGCAAGCGAGGAACGAATACCGGGCGATTGTCTCACATGGCGTTGCTCTTCTTGTCCTCTTCCGCAGGGGGTTTGATGCTGTTGTCCATGCAACCGCCTTCAATGGGGAAGGGAGGGACAGCGGGGGGAAGCGGGGGAGGGAACAAGAGGTCGCGGTTATGAGAGTTGGATTAATATTATAACAGGAATGGAGTAGACACCTCTCTATTCGCCCACGAGGGGGAGGGGCTCGCCTCGTTGGAACACGACCTAATGAACCTTGATTTGAAGGGGGGTTGAAGAGCGAGCGTCCATGTGAATTGCGGCGGCACTTCGTCATTGACCAGAGAGGCACGAGATAGGTAAGCGGATGGTGGGTTGGTGGGTAGGTAGTCTAAGGCAAGCTTCCGACTTGACTCCCTCCCTACCTACCCACCTACCCACCTGCCAACCCTCTTCCCTATCAACCAAAGAGCCACCATTACCGGTACCGGAAATGAGGAGGACGAGGTGGTGGCGGTGGTGGGAATGCTTAGAAGTGGTTGGAAAATCTCATCTCGTGGCATGCTGCAACTTATTATATAAAGGGTCCGCTGCCGGTGATGGAGTCATAGGGAAAAGGGAGATTCAAAGCACCATCATATACGCTATAATTGTCCATTACTACCAATCCAGATTCAAATTCAATCATGAGCGAATTCACGCAAACACCAAAGCCAACTACTACACCTCCACCACCACCACCGCCTCCAAACATGACTTCTTCCCGTGATACACCAAGCAACATCTTCTTCCCCCCCTACCTCCTCCAAGACGTCTTCGAGCACCTAGACCCTCTAGACCTGGTCACTTGCAAGCGCGTCTGCACACTCTGGTACTCGATAATCTGGGGCCGCCGCCGGCTGCGACAAAAACTGTTCCTACCCCAAGCCACCGCAGGGGAAACCCCCACAAGCCACCTCGTCAACTCCCCGGATGAAGTCTACGACCTCCACCCCATTTTCAACCTAATCCATTTCGACGCATCGCTGGACCCCGCATTAGCCACCTTTGGCCGGCAAAAATGCGCACTCTTGAAGGAATCCAAGGTGAAGGACCATTACGCTACCTACCCGGCGACTACAAGGGTGGAGTTGGACGTTATACACTTTCACCCACACCTGGTGGTGGAGAATGAGACGGGGGTGACGGTTTGGGACGTTATGGAGGCGCTGGCGAAATAGTACTTCTACCCCCCCTCTCCCCTCCAACCAAATACCGACCAGATCTAACATGAGAACAGCAAAGCCGAGCCCACACACTTTACTTTCCAGTCGTTCTTCCAATCGGACATTTGCAAGAAGCGCGGGTACGACCAGCACCGGCGCATGCATCGTAGGGATTTATTGGGCATAGATAGGTAGGTTAATTTTCGCCTGGCCAGCCGGTGGGTTGGATTGGAATTGCCCGAACTGATTTGGAAGCGGAAGCGTGTTCATCACCTTCAACGATAGAGACCCCAATGACGGACGGGTATTCATTAGCGATTCGTTCGAGTCGCGGGAGGGTGTCGCCGTGGGCAAGAAGTATAGGTTTTGGAGTGCTTTTGCTTTTTGCGAATTTCCGCTGAGGACCGAGTGAATGTGGGAGGGTGGGTGGGTGGTGATGTGAATTTGGGGGGGGGGGAGTGATTGCGATCGTGATCGTGAGGTGATGATGATGAGTGTGGCGCCTTCTCCTCTTTTCTTCTCTCTTCTTTGGGTGGCTTGTGATGTTTCCCCCCCGTCGTTTCGGATTTCTTTTCTTTTCTTTTTTCGAGTTTGGTGTGGGTAATCTGTCGATTTGTGACCTGTGTTCGCTTAGCGAGGAGTTCTTTGGGATTTTTGATTCGATATGCACTTGTAATCTACCAGTATTGGACTCTTTAGTACTTTCTCGTACATTGCTTCGTCCACGCTATCTATCCGCAGTACCGGTACTCGAATATGATGCCTGGGCTTTGTCCGCTCATCAAAATCTCATCATCTAGACTACCGTCCAATACGCTACCGGAACTCTGCAATAGGGTACCGCCACTGTACGCCGAGCGATAAAAAAGGATACCGTACCGAGCAGAATAAGCCTGAGGCTCAACAGTAAGCTCCCACCCCGACGACATCTACCGCTAGCTACGGCCCATATGTTAACTTATCCCCTCCGTGAGCCCGTGCATCCCATCCTTCATTCCCGAACCTCACCACCTCACTCCACAGCTACCAGCACAGTACTGTACTCATACCGGTATCGCCCACGGCTCAAGCTCAAGCCACGAAACTCAACCCTGACCGTGGCCCGTGGTTCGCGAACGGACTAAGTGCCGGTACTTTCCACGTTCTTCAATGTACAAGTACCGGTAATCCGCAAGCACGCGTCCAAATAAGCAAGTTATGAACACCGGGTTTCTCCGAGTTATGATTACCATGTATCGTAGTCGGCACGTGTTATGATATGTCTCCGGGATGCCCATGCCGAGTACCGTACCAGTTGCACAGCAACCGTAGAAGGATTTCCATCAACCCGTTTGCCGCCCTTTTTCGATCGGTTCGTGCTAAGTTTGCTTTTTCACTTTTTTCTTTTTTACCTTCTTCCTTTTTTTTTGTTCCCCCGGAGGGGGAGGGGGAGGAGAGGGTGCGGTGAATGCGGCGGATTACGACCGGTATCCCCTGGGCTGCTGAAACGTTGAAGAAAAAAAAAAAACCCCCCCTTTTTGTGTTCCGTGGATTTCGGGGCGGCGGCGGCGTTTCAGCTGTAGCTGGTACTGTACGATACTCCATGGATTTGTTTGCCGTGTATAGTATGGTATGCTCGTGCGTGGCGGACTGGGCTGGACTTGGGTGGTTGGTTGTGGGTCCGGGTAGGTTCTCGGTTATGAAGTATGTGATGGAAAATAGGCATATTTGTTTCTCCCTTTTGGCTCTTGATATTAATGTCGACCTTTAGATAGGAACACAACAAGAAACTATCATATTATTATCATAATAATATTATCATAATAATATTATCACACAAGCTATGGTGCTGGCCATCTATAACGTTCCCCAAGTCTAATGCAACAGGGACGCATGATTAACATATTAGGGTAGGTTAAATAGCAAATATTTGAGTAACCTAGGGCTTGTAGTATCTTTTTTGATATCATAGATGACCAGTACCATATTAAAAAAGATACTACAAGCCCCTAGGTGACTCAAATATTTGCTATTTAACCTACCCTAATATGTTAATCATGCGTCCCTGTTGCATTAGACTTGGGGAACGTTATAGATATGCCACCACCATATAATATGAGCAAAACCTGAAAGTAAAACCCTAACAAAAAAAAAAAAAGGAAAACTCAATTTAAAGACATTCATATATTTCCTGAAAAAAAACAAAAAACAAAAATTTCCTCTACATAAGAACTCCACTGACCAACCAAGGTATGATAATAAAATAAGCATAAAGAAAATACTGTTAAAAACTCTTGAAATCCGCTCCCCCCCCTCCCATTAGATTACTTAAGTATCTATCTATGAATATCAACACCGGGGATAGGTTTTTAATTTGCCAGGTTAACAGAATTGAAAAAAATACCAGTTTACCGAGATCCAAACCCCCCCCCCCCCAAATGCCGATCTTATTATATATCATACCATGTCGGGAAAACACTTACCGGTAGTATCATAGTCCTTCTCAGGAGCTTTTGACTCGGATTACAATACAGGGTTGCCAGAGATGGGTAGGTTACGATATCTTTAAAAGGGGTTTTATTTTTTTTTATTTTTTTATTTTTACGGTACGGTACGGTATGTAAGCTAGCCCAGGAGCATAGTATAGTACATAATATTATGATGGGGATGCCGTGAAGGGTGGGCAGTGAAGGAGGAGGAGGAGGAGGAGGTGGAGGAGGAGGTGGTGGTGGTGGTGCTGGGGTTGATCTACGCGTAAGTTTTGCATTGGTAACATCGTTTAGGTTTTTACAATTTCCATCATACTATACTCTACTCGCGCTATGGAGGCTGTATTGGAGACTTTATCTATCATACTCTGCCGTGTTGAGTACAGTACAGGTACCGGTACCTTATTCTGATGCGGTAGAGACCAACCAGTGTACCACAATAACTACCGAAACATATACACAAAGAAAAACAAAAAGGACTCAGGTACAGTGCAGCACTGGTATGATACAGTACACACTAAACACTGGACTCCACTTATCATCCATCCTCGACAATATAATGCTTACGATACCAAGGAACAATGCAAGACAAAACTACCCGCGGCCTACCCGATACAACACTCAACATGATACCATACCGGTAAGTGCCTGCTAAGGATTTCACACAAAAGAAAAAATCTCTCAGGTTCGAAGGAATACTAAGAAATGGAGAAGAAAAAAAAAGAGGGTTTAGTTCAGGATAAGCGTGGTTGGATTTTTTTTTCTTTTTCCCCTCTCATTGGATTTGCACAAGGGTTGACTGCAGCCTGGGCACAGGTTGGGTCATGTGATGGATTGAGTGTTGGGAGCATGTGGTTTGTCACGGGTTTGATTGGGGTGGTGGTGGTAACTGCCATGGTGATGGTTTTAGAGGGGTTTACCGTGGTCGATGGAGACTGGTGCATTGGGTTATCATATGTCTAGGCTAGGGGATTATTAGCTGGTCATACTCCGTCACTCGTGTAGACTGTATGGAAAACAGTGAGATCAAGAAATTATGACTACCCATTTGCTAGAAACAGAAATGCATTCCCCACCATCCAATATCTTAACGACCTTCTTGTCCATTTCCTAGCCCCTCACACCCCTTCCCTCCTTGCACCCCCCCTCTGCGAAACTGTTTTCCTTCCTCCTCCTCCTCCGCTTCCCAGAATTCCCGGTCTCTGCCCCCTCGAACCCGTGCACAACCCCCTCCCCCACCAACGCTAGATACCGTTTCTTGCAAGTGCTAGGGCCGAACCTGTACCTACCTCCCAACCTTACAATCTCTTCGCTGACCCTCTTCCATTTGATCCCTCCCTTCCCGCATCCCCTCTCTCCTTCAACCGCCCGAATAAGAAAACCTACGTCCTCCGGCAACCACTGCGGCTGGCGCAGACGCTCACATTTCGGCTTGGTCAACGTGCGCAGTCGTCCGCGGAGGGTGCTCTCTGCTTCGGTTAGGTTCAGGCGCGTGCGGATTGTCTTGTAGGAGATGCCTTGACTGCGCCAGTGCAGGAGGAGGGCGTTTTGGCTTGTGTGGGTTGTCGGGAGGCGGTTGCGTTCTGGTGGGGGGTTTGCCGATGATTTGGCGGGAGGAGGCGATTGCTGCGGCGGCGGGGGGAGCGGTGGCGGGGGTGGTTGGGTTTGCGGTTCTGGTTCTGGCAGGGAGCAGGGTTGGTATTCAAGTGTTTGGAGTGGGGGTGGTGGCGAGTATGTGTACGGCGGAGTTACCACGGGGTTCTCAGGCGGGGAAAAGTAATTGAAGGAGTCTCCGGAACAAGAGGAAGAAGGCGTGTCAGAGGCTAACTCCGGGAATAGGTCAGCGATCGCTTGGGTTGCTGCCGCCGTGTTGGGTGTTGACGAATGGAGGGCGTATTCCTGAGGTAAATGTTCTAACTCAGATGGACAAATGCACTCAGTCTCCTCCCCGCTTCTCGCTCCTGTAAAATCGTACATTCCTAGAAATCCATCGTTTACCATCCCCCTCGGTGGTACTGAAAGCGTGCCTATATTTGTCTTCGCACTATGGATTAATAATGTCTTGCTTTTGGGTAAGTAGGGAATGCTGACCATGCTCTCATACTCATATCCAGACGGTGAAGCCTCACATCCCAAAGGGAGGAGTTCCCAGGGGTCAGTATTTTGTAGGTGTGGGTAAGTGTATGATAGGTCGATTTGATCTAGCGAGGGGTCTAAGAAGGGCGTATGTTGCTGGATTGGAGGGAAGACGTATTGGCTCCATTCGTGGATGGGGTGAGAGTACGGGGCGGTTGGTAAGTTGTTCTCCATCGCAGAAAAATATTTGGTCTATGCGAGTCAGTATTGGGTTTAAGTTCAAAAGAAGGGGAGGTAAAGAAAGCAATGGTGTCTAACAGCGGTGGTTTAAAGGTATAGTATCGTGAGCCAATATAGGTGTGTCAAGTGAAGCCGAAGAATTTACTAATCCAATGAGCTAACCGATCAGCCAGTCAGATAAGCTCACCTATAGAATAACCCCCCCCCCAAAAAAAAAAGATCCAACATAACTCACCTATGACCTAAAGCTGCAAAGAGATTCTATATTGCACACTTGTTATCCTTTTTACCTCCTATATAGGTATCAACTACAACTCTCATCCCCAACCCCCCCTCCTCTCCCTCCCTCCTACGAAGCGGACATGGAGAGAAATATTTATACCAGAACCACCCTCCTACTCCTCAAACCCAGCGTTTACCAGTGTGATGCCCCTAACCAATTGGAAGAACGGGCGGTGCAATATTGTATGGATAGCGCATGGCCAAAGGGTTTGCAAACTAGGCGTGGCCAATGGTGAGGCGGCGGGTGACTAACTGATTCACGGGGTGGGATGGGAGTGGAGATGATTGGCTGGGGGGTATAGGGGGGGGGGGGGTGAGGTTGGTAGCGAAGAGGATTTAAACGGTAGCGAATGAGAGAGGTGGACGTGGAGGTGGATGGAGGAGAAGCAAAGAAGGAAGTATGATTCAATGAAATAGGGGAGAGAATGGGATGGTGAATTGGGGGAATGTCGAGATGATATCCTACGTGTGCTCACGGTATCCTGCCCACCCAACCATCCACCCTATTCACCGAATGCAACAAAGCGCCTTATCCCCTTCCCCGTTAACTAGGGAAATGCCCCCAGAAATACTCACCATCAAAGAACCACCTAGGACAAAGCCCTGTCTTCACTCCCCAAAACAAACCTGCCGGCGAAAAGGACATCTCCCAGAGTGGCGTTCTATTCTCGCTACTTTCCCAGCGGTGACGTGAATCTTTGTTTGGGTGAGGGTATTGTTCTAGGTAATGATGGAGAGGAGGGTGAGCTTTGGTGAATGGATGGAAGTGTGGATGGATGGATGCGGATAGCCGGTAGTTGGGTTAACAGGATTGGATGGGATGGAATAGGTGGGAGGCATTTGGTCGTTTTTCAATGGATGGGATGTCGGGAAGGAAGGAATGAGGGGGTTAGAGGTGATGCGGGGGTGGCAATTAGTGATATTCCTGTCATCTAGAAAATTTTCAATGTGCCCTGGTATGGCACATACCAATTTTTAGGCCAAAGAGTATTGCGATAGTTACACAGATACTCTAGATCGATGAAATTCTCGCGATTCCTCCCGACCGCATCAATCTTCATCATTTCCCTCACCCCTTCATCCATCCTTCCTAGCTCCGCTGTGATATACATATATATTAAAGGAAATGCCACAGGCCAACACCTCATTTTGCATAAAATCTAGACCGCTTTGTTCACAAGACACATGCAACAATTCATCGCATCTCTGCCGGGAAACCAGCTTTTTTCTGCATATTTTTAACCCTTCCTGGAATCCTTTCCTACGTATTCCATGTAGCCTACCTTAAACCCTTTCATCTGTCCCCCTCGTGAGAGCTAGGGCTGTAGCGGTCCGTGCTCTTTCATGCAGTTTCCCGAGTGGTCAACATAGTTTTTTCGAGTGAGACGCTGTGATACGGCGGACAGGGATAGGGAATTTGGGTGATGGTTGTATCGGTAGGCGCCAGACGGGAAGGGAAGAGAAGGAATAAAAAGGTGCGAGTGGCAGTTTCGCGGAAGGTAAAGGGGATCTCCGGGGATATGCTAGGTGGTGTGTGGGTGGTTAGGGTTTTGAGAGGGTGGGAATGGGGAGAAAGAAAAGAGTGTTTGGTGGGGATCTTCTGCTTCTCTTATCTTCCATCTTTCATTCACTCCCGCTTCCCTTCTACTGCACTCTCCCCCTATATTGCAACGATCACTAAATCGCCCGCTCCCCTCCTATTCCCCTAGAGCGGGAAAATTCCCTGCGACTTCTCGTCCTTCCTCATCCCCGGCAAAGGGTGCTTCGGGAATGCCGTCTCTGCACCGCCCACCCCTATCAATCCGTGCACCCCCCACCCCTATCAACCCGTGCACCACCAGCACCACCACCGGGGCCTCCACCAGAGGCAGAAGAACCACAACCACCACCGCTACTAGTGTCAGTGTTCCTTGGCCCTAAACATGCCGATGCACCTGTAGCGCTGGCTCGACCCCGCTCCTATGGCCAGGGATCTTTGTAATTGGGCCGAGAAGTCCGAATGCTACTTGCACCATGTCAAGAGGGGTTTGAAGCTAGAACAGCAGCCATCTATGGGAAGTGGCGTCTGAAACTTGAATGGTCCTTCCATGTGATACCCGAATGGGTATTAGAATTATTTTCCCGGTCGGGCTTAAACTCAAGCCGTCAGATCAATAACAATACGGGATGGGTCTGGATCGTAGCTGTGGCTGTTTTCCCACATATTCATTCACTCGTTTGTGAACTCCCAATACGTCTACAGCACCGGCACGGTTGCGATGCTGCGAAAAATAAGTAAATGAATAGAAGCGGGTTGTTGCTGTTTGCTTCGCATCGATTTATCAGATGAGTTTCTAAAGAGGACCACATTGCAATGAGACATGTCTGGATCAGGAGACGGAGGTTCCCTTCCTAAATGTGACATTTCATGATGGGATGAGATATCGAAACGGTAATGACAAATATTGATTGATTCCCTAATGTTTGCTTTCCCTTTCCACTTACACCACGAGGCTTTCAAGGTTTGCTTGGTGGGACCCAATGGCGCATGGGGCCCAGGTTGATTCAAAATATGGCACTTGATTCAGTATGCGGTAGTGGGTTGGCGGGAAAAACTGCTCTTTTGGTAATACTGCCGGTAGTAATGCTATCGATACAAAGTGAAGGGCATTGTCTTCCCTGTAACTATTGCAATAGTGGTGTGTGATAAAGTATCGCAACAGCACCAGCCTCACGTTGACGCCACTTGGTTCCACTGAACATGCTATTCTGAGTTGGAACAGCTGAGGCAAGCGTGATTATAAGGGTTTTATTATTGTTAGTGCAAATTTGATGACGAAATTTCCTTTTCAGCACCATTGGGTGATACTATAAAATCTGGAATAATCCGAGCTCACGCTAGTGCATTGGAATTATCTCTCCCCTGGTACGGTCTGACGTATTTTTATTTTTATTTGTGCGGGTGCGGGGCTGAAATGCTCTTTTTCGCTATCTCTAGTCTCCCCCTAATCCAATGGAAGGAATTCCGGATGTCGTAGCGTAACTTAAGATCCCATTATTCCAGCTTTTAACGTAGTTTAAAACTAGTTTTGATCATGATACAAAATAAAATGCGGGGACTGTGGATGCTCTGGTAGCTCAGGGGTTAGAGCATGCGATTGCAGATCGCAGGGTCGATCGTTCGAATCGGTCTCAGAGCTTTTTTGCTTTTTTCCTCGGGTTTTCTCAACTTGCTCGGGAGACAGTAGCCCATACCAGGGCGATGATGCCGACAATTTTATGAGCCACAGATTGTTTTCATGTTATGTGCTTCCATTTTGAGCTAAGCTCGGTTACAGGGTTTTCGGCCACCTCTGGTTTTCAGTCACCTTGGCACTACTGCTCAACACAGAGTTGTTTTCTATTCACAACTTCCATTCAAATATACATGACTCCATTTGCGCCCTTTGCAATAATTTGAGGGTTTTCAATGCTTCCACTTCCTATATTGGGTTTTTGCCTTTGCTTGTGCTTTCCTCATTGTGATTCTAGCCTTTCTCTGTCTAAACTTCCACTCTTGCCTTTTCTTCTATATCGGGTAACTGTTTAATACTATTTATATTTGTGAAAAGTTTGTTTGAATCCAATACGATTTTTTCTTCCTCTTTCTCTCCAATTCTTCCATACCTAGTTATAGTTGCTGGCAGCACTCTCAGTCGTCCCGTCCATCCAAGACGGGGTGAGGATGACAAAGTGTTGGACGGAAGTGTTTCTTGGCTGCTCACCGCACATTTCCCCTATGGCAATGACTTCACAACCCTAACCCCCTTGGCATATCAACTACTCCGACGCCTCTATGTTTGACTACTGGCTAGTCCTACGCATCAAACACTATATGCGACATCATCTGTGACAATACCTGTGACAACTCCATGTTAGGGTATTACCACTGTCATACGGAAATACCGAACGTCCTTGGTCAGAACATACTCTCAGTCAAATTCACTTATCCTCGGCTGAAGTAGCACAATGGGCAATAGTGAAATTGAATGTGATGGAGAATACGGCATATGCTGGAAGTATGTAGAAGTAGATTGGCATGATCCAGGGAAGGATAAAAGGCAGCTTGTTTCCCCTTTGTTAGTCATTTTCGTCGATTATTCAAAAAACTGTCTCTCTTTCCTCTATTATCTGTATTTGGATCACATTAGTCTTTCCCATTTTTTATTCTCTATCGTTTTCTTCGTGAGAATATTTCTCCAGTTAGGATATCAAAATTTGATCTTTACTTTACTCTACCATTCAAGTTAAGTCACCATTGTCCAAACTGCTGCTGTAAAACCTTGTTGTTGAAAGGGTTATGAGCCCAGCTTGACGATCCGGACGAACGATATCATTATACCTCTTTATTCCTCATACCACCTACGAGATGTTGACATTAGCAGAATACAAACTTCTGGCTGGTATGAGCATTCGACCATTGTCATGAGGAATGGAATATCGGGAATGGCGACTTGCTGTTATCAACATACTCGCTAAGAAGTACTACTGGCACCTGGTATTAACTGAAAGTTCTACAAGTAATACCACAGATACCAAAGAAATAGCAAATTGTGCGAAGGCCAGGAGCCTATTGAGGGGGCTGTTGGACAGCAATTACTGCAAATTATATGCAATGGAGCAGAATCCCTATCAACTTTAGATAAAGTTAGAAAGCCGATATACTGAGAAGAACCAGGCAAGGATCTGGTATTTACATAGTGAACTATCCCAAGTCCGATATAATGATGAACTTATAGTTGACTACATGGCAAAGTTAAAGAAGATCTTCAACCAGTTGAGTGGTGCCAGAGAGCAGCAAAGCATGAAAGACAAGATCTATAATCTGCTTTCAAACCTCCTACTCCAATACTATCCTTTCTGTACCATGATATTGAATAGCCCTATGTTTGAAGATATTTCCTATGATGATGTATGCGATAAGCTTATCTTAGAACATCAACAGCTCATTGGAGATATGGGAAAACCTCTGGGAGGTTCTGCATCCAGCAGTAGCGCATTCTTTTCTACCAGGAATAGGCAAGGCAGACGGGATAAAGAATGTGGAAGAGAATGAGGAAGCTTTGGAAGCTTTAGGAGATCTGACAAAGGATCAGTGCCTATGGTGGAGCAGGCATTTACCACCAGTGGTCAGAGATGGTGGTCGAACGGAGTAGGCAAAGATACTTGTCTATATTGTAAGGAAAGAGGCCATTGGGCAAAGAATTGTCCCAGGAAGGTACAAAGAAGATAAGGTACTACGAATACAGCAAAGAGAGATCAGGTTGGTACTGTTACGATCCCTAACCGGTGTCAGTTCTCAACAATGGGTAGACAATACTTCTCTTGTTCTCTTCTCTTGACGATAGTTCTTAGACCTATGTCTACAATAAGGTGGGAGAGACGCTCATGCCTCTGATCCTGATCACCTATCGTACTCTTTCTTCAACTCGACTCTTATAGTAGAGTCCTTGCCTCGTATATAGGTATTCGTAAAGAGCGTAAGGATTTTATATTCGTAAAAGCATAAAGTAATAAGTAAGGAAATAACTTAGAACGAAGCATGAAGAGCCTATCTACTCTGTCTTTTTTTTTTTTTTTTTTTTTTTTCTCGTTTTTGTTGCATTTTAGGGTTCCAGTGTTTATATGCAGCGCTAGCTATGGCATACACAATACCCATACCTCCTACCGACTGGCCCGACCATATTCCCAGGACCCTCTGGTATGGGCCTAACCGCACATCTCGCCTCAAAGAAAAACCCGTCCCTACCTCGCAAGCGAACTCAGAGAATAGGAGAAGCCTNAACCGCACATCTCGCCTCAAAGAAAAACCCGTCCCTACCTCGCAAGCGAACTCAGAGAATAGGAGAAGCCTAACTAAAAAGAAAGCAGGAAAACATAAGAAGGTAACCGCGCGGAACATCTCAGAAAAAACAAAAGAAAAATCACACGGTGAATCCCACAACAACCACGCCAGGTATACGTGCTGGCAGCAGAAACCGTAGAAGTTATTCCGGAACGCGACGCAACTGAGAAAATGGGCCACCTATGGGGGACGGCGAAAGAGGGTGGAGTAGTTGGGTGCAAGCCGAGTATGGATGTAGCAGTAGGGTGCAAGCCGATCCAACCGACAGAACAGGATGGAAACCGAATGCGACCGTGTTAACTCTCGGTAATCGTGTTCGTGTCTAACTAGGCAGTCCCCAGTAGCAGAAGGCAAGCATCTTACCGCATCTCTCATGTAGTCCCTTGTTCTCAGAGAGATAGCGTCACTTAGTGGATGGGATACCACCGCTTAAACCGACGGTGGGGAAGAGCGAGATCGACCCATGGGCCTGTTGAAGAGTCCTTGCGTACCGCAAACCGTGTTCCCAGCCATCTGAAGCATGGGAAGCGAAAGGTCGCCGACCGTATAGAGGGGCCTCACTAAGCGAGGAAGGGGGCGAGAACGGGCAGTGCGAGAGGCATACCGGCACCCAGAGGAAGGAAAGCCCTGACATCTTAAGAAAGTAGAAGAGGGCAGTGAGGGGAGGGTGGAAGTGGCCGTCACTCCTAGGCCGAAGCCATCGTGGGAGGAGAGGGGGGGGGTGGATGGTTCGTGAACTCCAAGCATTGAGGGTTGATTTCAAGCACGAGGAAAATAGAGGAGACGGAGGATGGCCTATCTACTCGGTCTTTTTTTTTTATTTTTTTTTTATCTTCATGTATTCATTGATTTATGGTACAAGAACTTGCATGCAGCGCTAGCTATGGCATAAACAAAACCTTAATCTCAAAAACCCGCAAGTAACAAAAGAACTCTCGCACCAAACTATAAAATCCTCCTAAGCGTGTCCGATAGCCGACACCAAATCCCTAAGGAAATAAAACAATAAAACGCATGATCATGACAAAAAATAATCTCCTAGCAAACCAAGAAAGCATAGCGGGCAGAGGTTGGTCCCTTCTCAGGGAGCGAAACTGTGGATTGGTAGAGCAGACGCGTCCGCGTTCGGGGGGTGCCGAGAGTCCCATAGTGCTGGGGGCATGCCTGGTGGGAAACCTGTCGCTGTGATGTTTATGTATCTAGCGAGAGAGTTGAGAGTGGAGGGGTTTGACCAGAGGGGGCTGTCCCTATCTAACGAAGTGAGTCCTTGGAGGTGGCGCTCACGAGGTTCCCTGCGGGACTTGCAGGACAGGATGGCAGAGGTGAAGTCTTCTTCGTCCTCCGCGCAAAACGGGCAGAGGGGAGAGGAGTCTTCAGTGAACCACGATGGGTGGGCGGCGAGGTAGCTTTTGCCTGATCACATCTGGTGGATCCTCCCCGCCATGAACCTACTGAGCCCCATGAAAGGGTGGGGCGTTAGGGATACGGGGTAAGGGTAGGTCAGCGGCAGCGGGAACTGGTCATTCCAATCTTTGACAAGTGCCGATCTGATTCTCAACTTGATCGACTTGTAGGAGGAGGTGCCTTCTCCAATTGGGAGACAGGCTGGAGGGAGGAGGTCGGGGGAAGCCACCGGTAGAGGACCAGAGACGGGGACGAAGGGGAGGGTCTGATGAGCAATAGCATCAATCGGAAGGTGTTTTCTTATAGGCGGGGAGGGGACAGCGGATCTCCATGAGAGGGGAGCATAGACCGATGTCAGGCCTCGCGTGTAGTGACGGTGGTCGTCAAGGGCCCTGAAGGGGGACGAAGTCGGGAACGTGGGGTGGAGCCTGGCAGTTGCTGGGTTGGCCTCCAGCGGGAGGCAGACCAGCCTTATGGCCGCAAGTCTCTGGCGGTGATGTATCAGAAGGGGCATGGGGGGCAGGGCTGACTCCCAAGCGAGGGTGCCGATAGGTGTCGAGGAGAAGCAGTTCGTGACCCATCTCTGGACAGCCCTCCAAAAGACCGACATGCGGTCGAGGAGGGTAAGACTTGGGGAGAACAGGTCCGCTCCGTAAAGGAGGATCGGGGAGATCAATGATGCTGCCAGACGGTGGCAGAGGAAGGGAGGAAGGCCCATTACCGAGTCTAGATAGTCTTCTGATGGTGGCGAAGGCGCCCTGGGCCAGTCCGAGTCTTCTAACGAAGTGGGACGTGGTGCCCCTTGTACCTGAAGTGGAGGAGGGCTCGAACCAATAACCGAGCCATCGTATTAGCTTAGAGGGGCGGAAGACGAGGTCTTCCAGCAGAACCGGGATTGGGGGTGGGGGGATCTTTTGAGAGGGGGTCTCCCAGTGCATGAGTTCCATTTTCGGGATCGAGAAGGACACACCCAGCCTACTAGCCTTCCGCTGTAGGATCTTGGTGATGCCTTGCAGTCTTTGGATATTCCTCCAGTAAGAGCCCGAGGCTACCGTGACCGCGAAATCGTCCACGTAGGACAGGATGAGGCCCCTGGGGACCGAGAAATAGAGGGTAGAGACGTAAATGACAAAGAGCAGGGGGGAGATCGGGGAGCCCTGAGGGGTACCAACCGAGACAGGAGAGAAGATTTGCGGTGCGCCCTGGAAGACAAGGCGGAAGGTGCGGCCGTGGAGGAAAGACCTCATCCACGAAACCATGTAGGGATTAACCGCTCTGGTGGCGCGTCTGTTGCAAAGTATTGGGGCCGAGACATTATCGAAGCCTCCTTTGATGTCCAGGAAGAGGGTCGAGACCTTGAGCTTGGGGCGCATAAACAGCTGGACCTCGTGGGAGAGGGTGGCCGCCGCGTCGAAGGTACTCAGACCAGGTAGGGAGCCAGTCTGGTTGGGGGAGAGGAGGCCGAGGAAATGAGCCAGGGCCAAAAGCCGGTTTGCCATCACCCTCTCCAGGATCTTGGATACAGTCTCTAGGAGGACGATGATTCAGAACCATGTAGGGGTGTCACAGGAGGGTTTGCCAGGTTTGTCTAGCACTATGCCGTTGGCCTTTTTCAGGGAGAGAGGGTGGTGCCCATATCTAACCAGGGGACCCAAGAGGGATATGAGGATGGTCGGGTTAATTAATTGGACTTTCTTCCAGACTGAGTACGGTATTTGGTCTGGCCCGAGGGCAGAGGAAGAAGAGGACTTTCCAAGAGCCGCGGACACTTCTTCCGCCAACAGCTCCAGGACATCTTTAAACTCACGTAGGATACGAGGGGGGGGAGAAGACCTCTACTCAGGAAAGAAGTGCTCAAGGAGGGCTTTGTTGATTTCGTTGGGGCTCTCTGCCCCCGGAATTCGTGGGAATCTGTCAGGTGGTTTGCCGAACGCGAACCTTTTCGCCATCCAGAGGGACTGGGGGTTTGCTGTCTGCAGGAAGTTCTTCCGGTACTCATTCTTGGCCTTCTTGATAGCCTTGAAGTACAGGAGGCGTGCCTCCCGGCACAGCTCTTTGGATGAGGGGAGGGGGTCCTTGCGGGCCACTAGGATGATGTAGTGGAAGGCTGATCTCTGCGCCGTTAGGTTGGGGGTCCACCAGGGCTTCGACCTGTAGGAGGGTCTTTTGTCGGGGGTGTGACCTCTGAGTTGGGACCTTATCCTATCCAAGGCCGTGTCAAACCAGATTGATAGTGTTCGTAGCGTAGGAAGGGGAGGAGGGGGGCGGAATTTCATCCTCTTTAGTCCTTCCACGAGGGCGGGCCAGTCGGTCTTTGTCCACGATGGAGAGGGGGGTGGGGGGCGGGCCAAGGGCTCCGATAGTGTATTGAGGATTGGGACATGGTCTGATCCCGTTGGAGGGAGAGGCGTGCCCCAGGAACAGAAGTTAGGCGAAAGGGGGGCATTGGCAAATGCCAGGTCTATCACTGAGGGGTAGAGGTTTGAATCAAAGGGAAAGTAGGTGAGGGTACCAGGTGTGTTTAGGAGGCAAAAGCCTTCACCGGCAGCTTTCTCAAAGAACGGAGAGGATGTCCCAAGGTCCTGAACCGAGAAGAGACGACTTGGGTCAGCGGAGGGATGGTGGATGTTGAAGTCTCTGATGACCAGCGTGGGGGAGGGCGTGGGGGGGAACGCAGTATCAGGCGAGATGGTCCTCTTGAAGGGGGAGCCGTCCCAAGTGCTGTAGAGGTTTATCACGCGAAACTTGGTTACAAAGGAATCAAAAAATCCAACTGAAGAGAAAAAATCCATCGCCATCC
>JACCEG010000046.1:236469-286385 GCA_014065205.1 Tuber brumale
GTGTTCCCAGCCGTCTGAAGCATGGGAAGCGAGCGGTCGCCGACCGTGTGAAGGGGCCTCGCTAAGCGAGGAGAGAGGCGAGAACGGGCAGCAGGAAGCAGTACCGGAACTCAGAGGAAGAAAAGCCCGACGCGTGATAAAAGCGAAGAAGGGCAGTGAGGGGGGGATGTCCGTCACTCCTAGGCCGAAGCCATCGTGGGAGGAGAGGGGGGGGTGGATGGTGGTTCGTTAAGATCAAGCCCGGAGGGTTGATTTCAATCGCCGGGTGTGTAGAGGAGACGGAGGATGGCCTATCTACTCGGTCCTAATGACCTCCTTATATAGTTGCCCTTCACCTCCTTGTGACTCATACTTTGCGTCACACGTCACATATGACTCACAACTGTGAGTCACCTCAAAACATCATAAACTAGTCATATGATCAAAATGGTCACATGCGCAAAACCCATCACCTCTAAATGAGGTCATGTGCGAAACATAACATAACATTATAACCCAAGTCATATGGCCAAAGTGGTCATATGTGCGAAACCCATGACCTCAAATGAGGTCATGTGCAAAATATAACATACCTATGACTCATAACTATGAGTCATGTGAAAACCTTTTCCTTGCTAAGCCACATTCGTGACAGGTACTTGGATGGCATTAGCAAATTTGGAGACTATTAGACATGAATTGATCTTGAATTCAGGAGCAACACATCATATGAGTTTGCAACGAGATCTGTTCCAGAACTGGAATACCCATATGGCTAGTATAAGTATCGCAAATGAAAGAACCATGTCACTGATGGGTATTGGAGGGATTATGATAACTGTTTGGAATAGTAAAAGAGAGTAAATACTTATCCGACTATGAAATGTACTATTTATTTCAGGACTAGGTCTGAGCAACTTGGTTTTGGTACGATGCATTCAGGATACAAGAGCAACTGTTATTTTCGATGGTTAAAGGAAAGACCAGGTTGAAATCCAGATGGATGCGAAAGAGATTGCAGTCGCCAAACTCCAAAACAATTCCTACCTCATCCAAGTTGAATATCAGAAGAGCACATCAGAAGAGGAAGGTATTGCAGCAAATCAAGTAACACAAAATCAAAGGTTGGAGACTTTGATAGAATGATACAATCATTTTGGACACTTAGGTTTTGATGATATTAAAGACTTAGTGTGAAAACATACAGATATAGAGATCATCAGCTCTCTCCAAAACCCAATATGCTCACACTGTCTGATTGGAAAGCAAACCAGGAAATCCAACTCAAACCTAGCAACACCATACAATGAAGCCTCTTGAGTTAATCCATAGTGATATTGCAGGACCAATGGCGACTGCTTCGCTTGGTAGTTCAAAGTACTTTATCTTATTTATTGATGATTTTTCTCGATATACAAATGTGTATACGGTCAAGAAAAAGTCAGAAGTTATTGATGAATTTCAGGAGTTCAAAGCCTAGGCTAAAAATGACCTCAATTAATAGATACAAAGATTTTGGAGTGACAGCGGAGGTGAATTCATTAGCAAAGAACTCACGAGAGTACTGCAAGTAGCAGGAATCATATAAGAGTAGACTGCACCCCGCACTCCAGAACAAAATGGGGTTAGTGAATATGCAAATCGAACAACTATCAGCAGAGCAAAGGCGATGCTATCATCAGCAAGATTAGATGATAAGATGTGAGCAGAAGCGGTACACACAGCAGTATACCTGAAGAATCCAAGCCCCACCAGTGCTTTAGAAAAAGGAATGACACTATTAGAAATCTTTAGTAGGGAGGTTCTCAAGTTAACTTCCCTAATCTTATTGGATATAAAAGGATTCAATCATGTACCAAAAAAGCTAAGAACTAAGTGAGAGCTGAACAGTATTTTTTGCACCTTTCTCGGCTATGAAGGAATAAATCAATTCAGTGTATTGATTGACAGAAGGGTTCACATCACCAGGGACCTTAATTTGGCTAAAATCAAAGCTAGTGAAATTGATCGACAGTTGCCAAGTACATTAGCTGAGAAATGTATTCCAGTAACCACACATGAGGAGGCTAGTAGGGAGATTTCAATACCACCTACCAAGGAACCAGTATCTGCTATGCCGATACTAAAACCACCAGAAGCAGAAAAGGATCCAAGTCCGACAGATTCAGAAACTCCACAAAGACACAACACACCAGGAAAGTTTCCAAGCGATATATTAGAAGAGGAAAACATAAGATCCCAAGCCTGACAAAGGAGTCTGATACTTCAAGAAGAGGCATATGCTAACCAACCGGGACGTTCCAATGCCGGAAAATTCACTTCGACAAGATTTCAGGACAAGCCCTATGCAAGGTTAGCTACTACTATCCACCTATTAAAATATCATACATATGCAACTACAAATAATACTGAACCCACAACCTATGATAGGGCTATTAGCAGTGCTGATAGTGAAAAATGGAAAGAGGCAATAGATAAAGAACTAATATCACTGAAAGAAAACAATACCTAGATGTTAATGCAACTCCCAAGTGGGAGAATGTTAGGTGGATGTCGAACTCAAGTATATAACTGAAAGACGTAGGCCAGAATCTTTGAATGGAGAATCTGTCGAGGAAGGCTCATCTCGATAAAATAGGTGAGGTAAGGATTTAAAGTGTGAAACAATATTATATTGATAAGATCTCTTCTCTGTTGCTTGATAATGTCTGTAAAGCTCGGGAGGCCCTTCGATATTTATATCCCACATCTGAGTGTTCGTGGACTACTTCTAACAATCATGCCCCCGAAGTACCATCCTGGTTTTAGTACACAAACATCTAGAATCTTATAAGTGTGAACACCTTTTGACTTTGAAACTTATTACACCCTTTCGCAGTCACGGAATAGTATTCCTCTATTGAGATGACTGCGCTATTTGTTATACCAAACAGCGGCCTCTAACTTAGATGTCCGCATAGACTATTATATCACTTTACTCTTTTTGACTATCATTCCAGTAGTCTCTTCAGTCATGAAGTGATCAAGTTCATACCAGGCCACCTAGTGCCAATCGCAAGTCTGAGCTCAACTTCTCAATGTCTTAACAGTCTCTGACTTATCTAGGTCTTCCTTTCTGAGCGTGCTTCCCCTTGGTCCACCGGCCTTCGTAGAGGAGTCCTATCACTAGGACCAACCAACCTACAGCTGATCTCAGAAGGGTATGGGTGGATTCGGTATGCCCCTAATAGCTTCTGCCACTGGGATATCCTCTTGGAGTATTTCGCCGAAAAACCTCCCATTACTTCCGGCCCATACTTTAGGAAGCCTAACTTTGAAGCCTACTATCTAAATGTGCCTCCCACGAATTTCTTCCGTTCCACTTCTCAGATGTCGCCAAAGGTCCCCTCTCATATATCCTGCCAACAGCATGTGGTCGGACAGATGGCGGCGATGTATATGGTGTTATGAAGTGGGCTTCATTGATGTGACATTTTAGTTATGGGACGCAACTCTCGAAATCTCGCTAATGACCTGCGGGCCCCATAAGGGGGCCGGAAGGGAATGTTGGCACTCCTGTAAATCGAGGGTCTGTGCGCAGTTACCCTACTGAGAGGTCTGTGCACTTTTATCTCAGATTTGCATATGCCTAACAGAGAAGTACAGTAAAGTACAAGTGGGTCTTTCAGGAAAAGAATGGAGCCCGAGGAGAAACAATTAGATACAAAGCAAGACTGGTGTTAGGCATATGGATATCTGAGACATGTGCACAGACCCACGGTAGGGTAACTGCGCACAGACCCTCGATTTTTCGGAGAGCCAACACCCCCCTCCGGCCCCCTTATAGGGCCCGCACATCATTAGCGAGATTTCAAGAGTTGCGTCCTGTAACTAAAATGTCACATCAATGAAGCCCACTTAATAACACCATATATGTCGCCACCATCTGTCTGACTGCATGCTGTTCACAGGATATATGAAAGGGAACCTTTGGCGACATCTGGGAAGTAGAGCGGAAGAAGTCCATCTGAGGTGTATTGAGATAGTAGGCTTCAAGATTAAGTTTCCTAAACTATGGGCTAAAGGTGACAGGACATTTTCGGCAAAATACTCTAAGAGGATGTCCCAGTAGCAGAGGCTACTAAGGACATACCGAATCTACCTATATCCATCTGAGATCAGCTGTATATTTGTTGGTCCTAGTAATATGACCCCTCTGCAGAGGCTGGTGGATCAAGCGGAAGCACGCTCAGAAAGGAAGACCGAGATAAGTCAGAGACCCTTAAGGTGTTGATACTTTGGGCTCAGACTTGCGATTGGCACTAGGTAGTCCGGTATGAACTTGATCACTTCATGACAGAAGTGACTACTAGAATAATAATCAATAAGACTAAAGTAATATAATAGTCTATGTAGACAACTAAGTTGAAGTTTGCTATTTGGTATAACAAATAGCGCAGTCATCTCAACGGAGGAATACTATTCTGTAACCGTGAAAGGGTGTGATAAGTTTCAGAGTCAAACAGTGCTCACACTTATAAGATTCTGAACATTTACATATTAAAACCAGAGTGGTACTTCAGCGGCATAGTAGTAGAAGTAGTCTGCGAACATTCAGATGTGAGATATAAATATCGAAGTACCTCCTGAGCTTTACAGACATTATCAAGCAATGGAGAAGAGATCTTATCAATATAATATTGTTTACCTCATAAACTTTTACTTTACCTATTTTATCGAGATGAGCCTCTCTCGACAGATTCTTCAAACAAAGATTTTGGCCTACATCCCTCGGTTATACTAGAAATTAGCATCTACCTAACAATTGGTTGTAAAAGGATTTATGCAATAGTGTGGTATCGACTACTTGGAGAACTATGCCATGATAGTTAAACTAAGTTCACTCTGAATCCTTTTTGCAATTGCCATTTTCAACAACTACGAAATATACCAAGGAGATATCAAAACTGCATACCTTCTATGCCATCTCAATGAAGAGACTTTTATGGATATCCCGGAGGGGATAATGGTTGACAACCTACAGCAATACTCAGGAAAGTCAGTTTGTCAACTCTTTAGTGGCCTGTATAGACTGAAACAATCTGGATGAATTTGGAACCAAACCTGGCTCAGTTCCTTATCGACAAATACAATTTCAAACGATTAGTGGAGGATCATGCTATATGTTACCATCTTGGATCAAGCAACAATCCTATATAGACTCTTATCTGGATCGACAATATTCTCTGGATCAGCTACCAGAATGATATTATCAAAGGCAAGCAGGAACTTGGAAAATAATTCCCACTTAAGGATTTAGGATTAGCATAATTCTTTCTACAAAAGAAGATTGTACGAAAACCGGAAGAGGGGAAGATTGTACTAATTCAAGAACAGTATATTGAGATAATACTCAAACGATTTGAGTTCCTAAACAGCTATACTGTCTCCATACCAATAGAACCGGGATCACAACTAGTAGTCAAGATGAAATAGAGTAGTTATAAGATGAGAGCCTTTACTGGAGTATACTTAAAAGCATAATGTACCTTATACTATACACATGCCCTGATCTCGCCTTCGCCATTGGAAGACTTAGTAAGTTTAGTTCAAACCCCGGTACCATGCATATGAGAGCAGCAAAATACCTCCTATAATACATTAGCAAAACCTGCAATCAAGGTCTTCACTTCGGTCTATTCACATGTGGCAGTTCCCCAACCGCCTTAGTTTTTAGTGATGCAGATTGGACAGGGGATAAGGAAAACAGAAGGAGTACAGGTGCTTACCTTTGTATGATTACTGACAATCAACCAAACATAACCCAGACAGCGATTTCATAGTCCAGCAAGCAATAGTCCACTGTTGCTCTTTCGTCAACAGAGGCAGAATACATAGCAGTTACACAGGCTTCTAGGGAGGCCATTTGGGTAACCTGATTCCTCGCTGAAACTTTGAACATTAGTGGAGTGAGCCAGATACAATCATCAATTACAATTATTGTCGACAATCAGGGTGGTATGGTATTAGCCAAGAATCCTGAGTTCCATAATCGTACAAAACATATTAGTATTCAACAACACTTCATCAGACAAAAGGTAGAAGAAGAAGTAGTAAAATTGGAATACTTACCCACTGGTAATATGGTAGCAGATCAGCTGACCAAGGCACTACTACTAGAGAAGGTGAAGAGATTCTAGAAACAGATGGGAATCGAAAAAGTGTGAAAGGAAATGAAATAATATAAGGACAAGAAGAAAATGGATTAGGCAAAAACTGTGGAAACAGTGGGAGAAAAGTTTTTCCTGTTTTCAAAATTTTCTCACTATCATCTTTTTTATTTTTATTTTTATTTTTATCTTTGTTTTCAAGAGATTGGTGGAGTGGAGTGCGATGCGTATTCGCTGAGTGGAAGTGTTGGATGGAAGTGTTTCTTGGCTACTCACTGTATATTTCCGCTATTGCAATGACTTCATAATCCTAATCCACTTGGCATATCAACTACTCCAATGCCTCTATATTTGACTACTGGCTAGTCCTATACATCAAATACCATATGTGACATCATTTGTGACAATACTTATGACAACTCTATGTTAGGGCATTACGGTTAAGCAGATGCCAAACTCTAGTATAACTGGAAGATGTAGGCCAAATCTTTGATCGGAGAATCTGTTGAGGAAGGCTTGTCTCGATAAAATAAGTAAAGTAAAGATTTATATTGTAAACGATTTTATATTAATAGGATCTATTCACAATGACTTGATGATGTCCATAAAGCTGAGGAGGTACTTCGATATTTATATCCTGTGTCTGAGTGTTTGCAGACTACTTCTTACTACTATTCCTCTGAAGTACCACTCTGGTTTTAATACGCAAACGTTCAGAATCTTATAAGTGCGAGTACTGTTTGACCTTGAAACTTATCACACCCTTTTACAGTTACAGAATCATATTCCTCCATTGAGATGACTATGCTATTTGTTATACCAAACAGCAGTCTTCAACATAGTTGTCCACATAGACTATTATATTACTTTAGTCTTATTGACTATCATTCTAGTAGTCTCTTCAGTCATAAAGTAATCACGTTCATGCTGGACCACCTAGTGCCAACTGCAAGTCCGAGCCCAATGTGTCAATATCTTAAGGGGTTCCAACTTATCTAGGTCTTTCTTTTTGAGCGTGCTTTCTCTTGGTCCGCCAGCCTCCGTAAAGGAGTCTTGTTACTAGGACCAAGCAACATACAGCCGATCTCAGAAGGGTATGGGTGGATTCAGTACGTCCTCAATCGCCTCTACTACTAGGGCATCTTGTTGGAGTATTTTGCCAAAAACATCCTGTCACTTTTGGCCCATCATTTAGGAAGCCTAACTCTGAAGCCTACTATCTCAATACACCTCCCACGGATTTCTTTCTTTCCACTTCCGAGATGTAGCCAAAGGTCCCATCTTATATATCCTGCGAACAGCATGCGGTCGGACAGACTGCGGCGATGTATATGGTATTATAAAGTAGGCTTCATTGATGTGACATTTTAGCTACAGGATGCAACTCTTGAAATCTCACTAATGACGTGCAGGCCCCATAACAGGGCTGGAGGGGTGTATTGGCTCTTCGGTAAATCAAGAGTCTGTGCGCAGTTTCCCTACCATAAGGTCTGCACACTTTGTTGTCTCAGATTTCCATATGCCTAACATGAACTTCATTGATGTGATATTTTAGTTATAGGATACAACTATTAAAATCTCACTAATGATATACAGGTTTCATCAGGAGACTAGAAGAGGCTATTAGTCTTTATAAATCGAGGGTCTGTGCACAGTTACCTTACTGAGAGGTGTGTGCACTTCTCTGATTTTCTATATACCTACCAGTTAAGGAAACAGCATGTATGTAATATAATTGAATATTTTATAGAAGTAAAATTACAGTAGTATCTAGCAATTGTGAAACAATGTTAGACAGATCAGTTTCTTAAATTGAAATTAGAACTTGCTGTCAATATAGTTTGACTAATTAATAAGAGCAAAGTATATATACAAGAGTCAGCCTGCCTTGAGTAATTTTTCAATTCACTTTCAGAAACTAAAAGTTGCTTTATGATTTTAGATAGTAATAATTAGACCTTTGATAAAAAAGACTACATGATTAAATAGACTATTAATAATACTAGGCATATAAAAATCAAAGAAGCACACAGACTTCTTAGTAGAGTAATAATATATAGACCCTTGATTTACCACAGCCAACATCTCCCTTCAGCCCCCTTATAGGGGCCAATACATTATTAGTGAGATTTTCATAGTTGTGTCCTGTAACTAAAATATCACATCAATGGAGTCAACCTTATAATACTGTATACATTGGTGCTATCTATCTGACTATATGCTACTCATACGATATATATGAGGAGACCTTTAGTGACATTTGGGAAGTGGAATGAAACAAATCAGTTGAAAGTATATTAAGTTAGTAGGCTCCAAAATTAGGCTTCCTAAACCTGAGCTAAAGGTGACAAGAAATTTTTGGTAAAATACTCTAGGAAGATGCTACAGTGATGAAAGCTACTGTAGGTATATCGGGCCCACCCACACCCCTCCAAGATTAGGTGTAAGTTGGTTGGTACTAGTAATAGGACCCCTCTATAGATATAGGTGGACCAAGAGAAAGTATGCTCAAATAGGAAAACATAAATAAATAAAATACCCATGAGCCATTAGTGTATTGGGCTTGAACTTGCAATTGGCATAGGTAACCTGTAACCGCCACTTGAAAGATACGATAAACATAAAGGTTAACGGGCTTTGTTCTTTACCAAAGGTGGTAACTAGCGAAGCAAAGTCCAGAGGCTTTAACTGAGGTTGTTGAAGAGACTTCTTACTATATCGCGACTACTGAAGTCTCAGAGATGTTTGGTGGATCTCAAACTAAAGATTCTCGAAGCAAACTGAAGAAGGTAACTGTTCAACCAAGTATATTGAAAACTCTGTCTGTTGAAGTCTGCTTCTTCTAACGTGAAGAATAGCGGTTCTTAAATACACTTCATAGGCTACTAGGAGCCTTATACTTGTACCATATAAGACTCCGAAGTGGTAGCCTTGAAACCCAACATAAAACATATAAAGTATCAAACCGATACTCGAAACCAAACATAAAACATATAGAGTATCAAACCGATACTCGAAACCAAACATAAAACATATAGAGTATCAAACCGATACTCGAAACCAAACATAAAACATATAGAGTATCAAACCGATACTCGAAACCAAACATAAAACATATGGAGTATCAAACTGATACTCGAAACCAAACATAAAATATATAGAGTATCAAACTGATACTCGAAACCAAACATAAAACATATAGAGTATCAAACCCTATACTATCAGGCTAGAGGCACACCTCATTTCCTGAAGCAAATTCAAAACTCAAACAGTATCAACTGATTCCTGAAAATCCTAAACCAGTAACCTGTACCAGTTACATAACCCAACATAAAACTTGATCACCTCATACCAGAAGAGATGACTTGTATGATAGTCAATATGACTTAAGTAATATTATAGTCTATATGGTCAATACATTGAGGACCTCCATTTGGTAAAACAAAGCGTGCAGTTATTTCAAGCTGAGGAATACTATTTTGAGACCGATAAAAAGTCTGTGAAGTTTCAAGATTTAATAGTGCTTACACTTATAAGATTCTGGACATTAGCATACTAAAGTCAAAGTAGTACTTCTGTAATGAAATCCTTTTGTTTCTCCTACTGCTGTAACTAGCTGGATGTTAGTTTAGCCTACTGTTAGGTGGATGCTGAACTCTAGTATATAACCGAGAGATGTAGGCCAATGTTAGGTATATGGAAATCCGAGACATATGCACAGACCCACGGTAGGGCAATTGCGCACAGACCCTCGATTTACCGGAGCCAATACCCCCCTCCGGCCCCCTTATGGGGCTCGCACATTTATAGCTCAATGGAAGTATCACCTGACATCTATCAAGAGGTCACGTGTTCAATCCACACCGTTGTTAAAGTTATTTTGGTATGAGATATTTTCTACCAACCAGACATACATGTTCGGAGCTTTCTGTACGACGGTACAAGACCTCCGACCGAGGGATTTTCTACCAATAGCATAGAGGGGACTCTGGCTAGAGCATAGGAAGTCATCTGTGAGAAATTGGTCGGTTGGTTGTTGAGTAATTAAAAACTGAACATGGAGACCCCAGTACCTATACGGAAGTTGCAGTTGACAATACAACAGACCGACCGATGACACCCTACCTACTGAGATGAGCTGTATGTTTGTTGGTCCCAGTAACAAGACCCCTCTGCGGAGGCTGGCGGACCAAGGGGAAGCATGCTCAGTTAGAAGGCCATAGCTGGAGAAGAGTCGATAAGATGTTGGCGCGTCGGACTCTTACTCACATGAAGAATAGCCAGCCCGACATGAACTTGATCACTTCGTGAACAGAAGAGATTGCTGGAATGATAGCAATTAAGTCTAGAGTATCCAGCATAGTCTATACGAGCTAAAGATCGGAAGCTCCTAATAGGAAGCTGCGACTAAGCCGTAGAGTGGTGTGCTCATTCTCAGGGTCAAACAGTATTCGCACTTAAGTTGAACTCAAGAAGAATGCGAGCAGTACATAGTTAGTATGAGGATTAGAAGTACCAACTACCTACTATAAGTAAGATCAACTCAGTCCGAGTTGGTGAGAGATCATCAAGCAACGGAGAAGAGATCTTATCAATATAATATTGTTTTACGCTTTAAATCTTTACCTTACCTATTTTATCGAGACGAGCCTTCCTCAACAGATTCTCCGATCAAAGATTTCGGGCCTACGTCCCTCAGACATATACTTGAGTTTAGCATCTGCCTAACAGCCAAATCTTTGATCGGAGAATCTGTCGAGGAAGGCTCATCTCGATAAAATAGGTAAGGTAAGGATTTAAAGTGTGAAACAATATTATATTGATAAGATCTCTTCTCTGTTGCTTGATGATGTCTGTAAAGCTCGGGAGGTACTTTGATATTTATATCCCATGTTAGAGTGTTCGCAGACTACTTCTAACTACTATGCCTCTGAAGTACCACTCTGGTTTTAATATGCAAACGTCCAGAATCTTATAAGTATAAGCACCATTTAATCCTGAAACTTATCACACCCTTTCACAGTTATGGAATAGTATTCCTCAATTTGAGATAACTGCGCTATTTGTTATACCAAACAGCGGCCTTCAACTTAGTTGTCCGCATAGACTATTATATTACTTTAGTCTTATTGACTATTGTTCTAGTAGTCTCTTTAGTCATGAAGTGATCAAGTTCATGCCAGGCCACCTAGTACCAATCGCAAGTCCGAGCCCAACTTGGCAATGTCTTAAGGGTCTCTGACTTATCTAAGTCTTCCTTTCTGAGCATACTTCCTCTTGGTCCGCCGGCCTCTGCAGAGGAGTCTTATCACAAGAACCTACCAACCTACAGCTGATCTCAGAAGAGTATGGGTAGATCTGGTATGTCCTTAATAGCTTCTGCTACTGGGACATCCTCTTGGAGTATTTCACCGAAAACATCCTGTCACTTTCAGCCCATAGTTTAGGAAGCCTAAAATTGAAGCGTACTATCTCAATGTGCCTCCTACAGATTTCCTCCGTTTCACTTCCAAGATGTCACCTAAGGTCCCCTCTCATATATTCTGTGAACAGCATGTGGTCAGATGGACGGTGGCAATGTATATAGTGTTATGAAGTAGGCTTCATTGATGTGACTATTTAGTTATGGGATACAACTCACGAAATCTCGCTAATAATGTGCGGGCCCCATAAGGGAGCCGGAGAGGGGTTTTGGCACTCACGAAAATCGAGGGTCTGTGCACAGTTACCCTACCGTGAGGTCTGTGCACTTTGTCTCAAATTTCCATACGCCTAACACCTACTTACTGACCAGACTTACCTGGTAGTGCTTATTATTTTTACTTGTTATGTCACTACTCAGTTGCGTATTTCCTTGTGTTATTGTTACTACTAGATTAGTATATTTGTAGTAACTACTAGTTTTATCTCATTTGAATTTCATTACTTATTTTGTTAGTTATATCCTACCACCTTAAGTCCTCTTCTTTCGGACTTTGCTTGCTTTACCTTTGGCTATTATAATAGCAATATTGTTTTATTTTTTTTGGACAGAATAGTATCATTATATTTCCTAGTTACAACTTTTTATATTTAGTCTTCATTACAGGGCCCCATTTCTGCGGAGTGGGGAAAAAGTAACTGCGGTTATTCTGATTAACTGAGAAAAAGAATCATCCAAATTGGACCAAAACTGAAGGAGCTAGAGCTCTTTGAAGTTTTATCAACTTCTTTTGATTTTAAAAGTTCATAACCTGTCCAATAATGGTCCATTTTCCACAATTCTTTATTTAATATAAAGTCAATAACCTGCTCTTTGCATCTTGTTTGTCAGGAATGGGGCCCTGTAATGAACACTACCTATAATTCCTCAAGGATATAGTCTCTCAAGCCTCACAAGAATGCTCTTCTGAGTCTGAATATATACTACAAGTTGAATGGTCACTCTATCTTTCTTTCAACTTTACTATTCTCTTTAAAGAAAATCCATGAATACTTCTCCTTCTATTCCAATAGTGTCCAGAGATCTCTTTGAGATTCTCAAAATACTTATGAGTAGGTTACAACTTTGGAGATATAGTAGCTAAATGTAGTCTATGAATCCTCAGACATGGGATATAAATATCAAAGTACCTCCTGAGCTTTACAGACATTATCAAGTAACAGAGATAGGATATTATTAATATAATATTGCTTTACACTTTAAATCTTTATCTTATCTATTTATCAAGATAAGTCTTCCTTGACAGATTCTCCAATAAAAGATTAAGTCCAAGTTTCTCAACTCCTATTAGAGTTAGCTTCTGCCTACCAGATAAAAAGGGTTTCTGTAAAGCAGATTAGTAAAAGACATAGCTAGTTATAGATGATAAAAGACAATAAGTTACTTTAGTTGATACTATTATACACTAGCAAGGATTTAATATTATATATATACGTACATTTATGAGTTACATGTTATTACCACATAGTAACTTGTTTGAGTCCTAGGATGCTATGTTTTAGTATTTGGATTTAGAATGAAAAGAGAGAACTGATAAGAAATAATACTAGGGTCTTAGTATATACAAATACAAAAAAATTAGATGTCATTGTCTGTATAGGTTATAAGATAGAAGAAATCTTATAAGCAATTCTAACTGATACCATCTCAGCTAGATAAAAAAGTATTCTACTATTTATTATAGATCAAACAAAATTACAATATAAAAGTTGATATAACTATACTAAAAGAGATAAAGCAACTTTTAGTCTTTTAACTACTGGCTATATGCATGAATGACTATTGTTAAAGTTATTGAAGGAATACTTTACCCTCCACTATTTTCTCTTCTTTCCACCTATCCACTACTATTGCTTAATAATCATATCTCTTATTTTGATTTTGATTTCTACTACTACTTCTAGACTTATATACTCTATCTCTTTTCTCTTCCTTCCTAGCTGATTCACATTCTTCAACTACTTGATCAAAATCTGTTTTGTACAATTAGTATCTATTGTCAATAATAGATTGAGAAGGTTTTTAGGAAAAATAGAGTTTTATTGAACCATTTATAAGTGAGATTTTATTTTATTTCCATGCTAGTGGAATCTGATTGCAAAGTATTAACTAATAGCAATATTAAAGCTACTTTTTACTGCACTAGTATTTTTTCTTTTTATAGAAGCTTTATTTTTCCTTATCTCAATTTCCAAAACCCAATCATAATTAATTAAGCCTATCACAATCTTCAACTATAAGCTTACAAGTAAAAACTCTGCAAGTAAAATCAAGTAATTGTAAAACAAGCTGAAATGGACAAATACTATAGAGCCAGCTCAGGAAATTGTATATAAACTGATATCTCTTTCAGAGACTGCCTCATCTCAGGTTTTGATTCATGAATTAAAAAAGTGAAAGATAAGTAGATCAAAGGCCAGTACCATCATCATACAAGTAAAAGCAATTGGCAGAAAGGCATCAGATAAGACTAATAAGAACAAAATTGCTTACAAGGAGAGGGCAAACAAGGTAGCAAAAATTTAGAGGAAGAAGGAGAAATAATCCCAAAAGTCCAGAAAGTATCAGAGAGCCAAGGAAGAGGAATTGTGGTTGTCACATTTTGAGCTGGAGCAAGTTATGGTGAATTTTGATGCGGAAGAATCAGTTATAATACAAAAAGGAAAAGTCAGCCAGAAGAGTGTACTAGCAGCCAACAGGCACTACTACCTCTTGATACAAATTAACCCATCCCACAACTTCCTGAAGCCTCCGGTAATAAGTGCAGAAACCGTACATATACTATGCACAATCTTCCTTTTTTGGGGGGGGGGAGGCAACCCCTGGACGGGCTTGAGGATAACAAAGCATAATGGTAGAATTGCAATCACCCATTATCACTCATCTTCTTTTCACTTTGGATCTCTTGTTTTTCTTTTTCTTCTTCTCTTCTTCCTCTAAACTGTCCTATTTTTTACAATGAAATTCAAAGTTCACCACTATGTTGGTGCCAATTGTGGTGAAGCTTTATTAGTCATTTCCTTAATAAGATGTGGCTTGTAATATCCAGGGGCCCAGTAGTATCCGTGTATTGCATGTTATTCAAGTTGCAGCGGTGGCCGAAAGCCGGGGGTGGCCGAAAACCCCGTACTCGAGCTTAGAGTTCTTGCGCCACGGTACCCCAATTATTGGAGTCGTATCGGGATGACGTTAACGCCTTTTGCGAGTCTGTGGGCCCCATATCTAGATCCCAACCCCCATTCTCTCCCAATCACGGGTATTCCGGGTCAGAATTAGCATTCCCATTGCTTAGGGGGTGAGGTACTCTGTCTTGAAATCGGGCTATCGAGGCACTGAACTTGGGACGAGACTAGATATTCATGAGAGGCAATCCTCGAAACTCAAATTCCTGCCTCCCTACTCGTGCCAAGGTTGTGGCTTGTCAGCCACAACCCCCGAAAGCTGGCAAGCTCGCTTTTCGGGGGCACTCTAAAGAGTGCCTGACAGCTCAATGTCACTGGACAGCTCAATGACATTTTTGTGGCTCAATGACATTTATGTGGCTCAACACCATTATTGTGGCTCAACACCATTATTGTGGCTCAATGCCATTCGTGCTCTCCACCATTCATATTGGTTAACACCATTCATATTGAGCAATAAACCTTTAGAATTCTATGTCAATTGATTGTTTTAAGTAAATTTATAGCTCAAGATATCGTGAAAGCATTTTGTAATTAAATAAAGGGGTGGTGTTCTGTATGCGTCAGAGGCTCGTCAAATGGTGAAGAGGGAGGAATTAGAGGTTGAAAAGGCTGAACAACAGCTACAGAGGGCTCAAAATGCAAGAGACAGAATTGAAAAGGCAGCACACAAGCCACTATTGAGTGGGTTTAAGATATATTTCAAAAAGAAACAGGAAATAAAAAAATATAAGAAAAAAATATCAAAAATGATAATAGTAGGGATTAAGAAGCAGGTTCAATTGGGAAAAATCAAGGTACTTGGGGTGAGATTAAGTGTCCGAATGCAGTGACTCGCAACCACACCATAAATTGTTGTCACCACATAATGCACTGAAAGCCGGAGGTACATAGAAATCAACAAAAGATACATTAAACATGATTCAATAAACCATTGTAATCATGTGACCAAGTTGAAGCTAGATAATGAAAGTTGCAATTTCCATTCAAAGTGACCACCTGCAGTTTCAATCTAGTAGCATAAGTACTTACATGCGATACCTTATCCTTGATATAAGTTTCCACCTGCTTGAGCTATCACAATTGCTACCCGCTATGGTAGATCTTGAATAAACTTATTTGTGACCTCTACCGGAATATCATTCTACTCCTCCTTCCATGCCTTAATCGTAGCGTCCTTTGTGGTGGGAAATTTTGCTCGTTGAGATATTTTACGACGGATATAATCCCAGACTCGCTCAATCGGATTAAGATCTGGTGATGCTAGAATCTCTATTAGTTAAACTGCAATTTAAAGAAAATGAATATGATTGTATACAAGCTGGCCAATCTACTTTATTAATCCCCTGCTCATGAGGGTAAGCGTTAAGGTGTTTTGCCCGATGAGGCCCGGCACCATCCTCCATTAGCTGAATTGGACTACGTTTACCGAGCTTAGCTGATTCGACCATTTTATGATAAAATGGATAGAGAAGTGGTTTGCAGATACTTTCTCTGTATCTAAACCAGTCGATACCTCCCTTTCTCTTCATTCCTCTTGTCTTTTTCATGACCTTATATGGGTTTTTTGGTTTTCCCCGTGGTCTTTGCCCTACCGGTAAGGCTTGTCTCCTCGCCATTTCCTCCTTATGCCAGACAGCATAAAGCTTTCCTGCTGCTGCTTCTGCTATCCTATTCTCCTCTGCTAGTATCTCCACTGCCGCTTCTTTTTCCTCTTCTGTCTCCTCCTCCCATATGTACACAGGTGAATCCTTGCAAGCAATCCCATAAATTATTGCCCCCCAAAACATCAGACGTACATCACCAGGTCGCTCCAAATCGACACAATCTGGATGATACTCCTCATCTGCCTTCCGAATAACTCGTCGAGGTCCATAGTGAGTTCCAACCAGAAAGTACATTTCATCCGTCCAAATCCATCCATCCCAGTAGTCTTTAACTGACTTGGCTTTCCGTTCCTCGCAAAACTGACTCCGTATAGCCTTATTTGGTTTACTTATCGCAGGTTTTGTTCGGGGGATATGTAGAGAGTAACCTTCCTTCTTGAGGATTCTTGATACCTGAGTACGATGGATCAAGAATGGAAGTTCTTTGGCTAGTTGGGAGAAGGACTTGTGGCGTTGGGCACGATTGCGGGTTGCATACTTGATCACAATTTGGCAGTCCTCATTACTGAATTTTCTTGGTCTTCCTGAGCGTGAGGTAGGCTTTAAAGTAGAATTGTCGGTAAGGAATAAGCCTGGATGCTGGTTTTCCTTCTCTTCCGACAACTTTTGCGCATGCTGGATAATTCCTACCGCTGTTGAAGGAGGGACATTGGTAATTGACCGAATTTCTTCAAAGGTATGACCCGTGGCCCTAAGTGCAGCGATTGCTCCTCTGGTACTCAGATCAACCTCATGCCAACCTACTAATACTATCAGTATTATATATCACTAACTATATCATACTTGCTCGCCTTTGCCATGAAGATTCTTTTGTGGTGGTATTTTCATAAGGATTCTACCAAAATGTCACCTGTAGGGTGCCTTCCGGGTAAGGGTAAGCGGGTTAATGATTTGGGTATTTCACTTACTAGTCTTTAAGTTCGCTTCAGATTTTGCTTCTTGAAGCATCGTATTGAAGGTACTGACAATAGCGTTTGGTGAGGTCAGATTTATTGGGACCATGATTCACACCTCTGAGTCAGTGATGTATTCTTGGTTGACGTCAAGGTACCGTCAGCTTTTATTATGTTATGTGGCAACAACAATTTATGGTATAGTTTCAAGTCACTGCATTCGGACACTTAATCTCACCCCAAGTATACTAGAAAGAAAATACATTCCATCATCAAATTACAATAAAAGTTACTTTTTTTATAATATTAACGTACTTTGAATTCAAAGCTTCTATCAAGGAAGTAATATTATATTGTTGACATAAACGGTATTGAGCTACAATAATGGTGTTGAGCCACATAAATGTCATTGAGCCACAAAAATGACATTGAGCTGTCCAGTGACATTGAGCTGTCAGGCACTCTTTAGAGTGCCCCCGAAAAGCGAGCTTGCCAGCTTTCGGGGGTTGTGGCTGACAAGCCACAACCTTGGCACGAGTATATCATCTCCGACCGGTCTTTGAAGCTGAGACATAGAAGAGGGTGGGCCTTATATCAGACCTGGAATAGAATCGTTTTTTTTTGGAGGGGGGGTGGCATCGACGATTTGGTAGCGAGTGCGGGACCGCACTCGAGGTCCTTCCATTGCTCGCCAGTCTCGGGACTGGGAGCCCCCACGGAGAGACCTCTAGGAAGATTTTATAGCACAAGGCAGCGATATAGGGTCCTACCCATCCTGTGGATTTGGAGCTCAGTAGGTTTCAACAAGGACAATGTCCGGACAATGCGTATCCTCATCCGCCAGGCCTTAAGGCTGGAGTACAGGAGCCGGTAGCTCCTGTTGCGCATGTGAGGAGGAACAAACGGTTGAGGATACCGCCTGAGATGTCCGGGTTTAGGCGGAATGCACGGTAGGTCTTGTGTGTTGAGAGCCATGGAGGCGCTTGAATTGCGTTGGATGTGTGGGAATGGTGACATATAAAGTGCTGTGTTCGCCCTTTCTTTTCCCGCTTCTCTTTCCCTCTCCTTTCCTCCCCCCTTCCTTCTCGGAGTGGCAGGTGATTGACTGATTCCTTTCCCTACTTGGGAATTCTCCGAGAGGATATGTTCTCAGTGCGGCTCGATAGGTGTACACCGTTTGTGGCGCATGATACCCTCCTCTCCGCATCTCCTACAGTATGTTCACAGTTTAATAAGACCCTCAAATCAATTAAGTAAAGTATGATAGAACCCCCGAAATTTAGCTAACCCTAACTACATTTTACGGTTGGAGGCACTCTTCGGTTTTTGAAACTCTTTCGATAAATAAAAACAGCCCTGTTTGGTACGCTAGGATTAGACTTAAAATCTAGATTATGTCGCAGCCTGGTCTTTAAACCAAAGTCCTGTCGTGTTTAGTATGACCGATTTTCAAGCTCTTGACTTTCAAGTTCCTAGACTCAAGTTTCCAAGTCCGGACTTTAAGACCAAATCCCGGTCTAATCCTAGGGTACCAAACAGGGGCCAAGGTAACAGGGGGTAGGACTGAACTCGCTAGGCGCAATAGCCTGTATTTTGGGGGGAGGTACTCAGAAACCCTAGGCACGACACGCCAAAGAGAGAACGGGCTCTGATACCTTGGGAACTCGAATAATTGAACCTCTCGTGAGGGTGTTGGAGTTGCCTCTCGTGGTAATGTCCCTTGTAGTTTTCTTGTTGTTCGCCCCAGGGGAAAGCTGAAAGTCGGTTTTTTCCGGGCGATTCCCCCCCTTTATCCGAATAGGGGAATTCAGGACGTCCTATCGTGGGGCCCGGTCATTCCAGTGCTCACGGTATGGTCCCAGGGGTCTTGTATGGTAAACTCTGGTAACCAGCCATCCCCCCGACGTCGCTAGACATTCTTTGTGACTATATCATTCCTCTCACGGCGACGGGCCGCTTTATCAATCTATCACTTGGTGTGTGCACTCTGACCGTAACCCCACCAAATTTAGGCTTCGCACATCCTATTGCCCACAGCACATACTTTCCCATTCCACGGAATGAGGGGATATGGTCACTGCCCTAGCTATCCAGCAGTATGATAATATGATACTTTTTCAAATTGTGGAATGGGTGCGACCTTGTCATCACTTAGGGCAGTATATTATATCTGAACACTTATCCTGGGTAGAGGATGTATCCACGATTTGAGCCACGAGGGCCCGCACCTCAGCACGCGGATACCGCTTGCTCTGTTCTGGGCGTCAGAATTGCAGCACAGTTCACGGGAAGGAGGATTGGGATCCGGTAGGATGGAGACAGGTTAATCGTAGAAGGAGGCGTGTGGAGAACGAGAGGATGCGGTTGCTGGTTCCGCAGCAGAACTCAAGAAAGGAAAAGAAACGATGAAAAGGAAAATGATAAGATAAGGTGAGTTCAGAAAGGGAACAAAGGTTAGAGGACAGAGAAGGAATAACGCAGGCTGTCACAGAGAATTAAGGTGACGTTGCGTGTGCGCGGATTCCAACACCGGGAAAAGATCTACACAGAGCTACGGTCATGAAATATCACCAATACAGATTATCTGCGTCCAGGTGCTCCTTCGTTTCCCCCCCATTCCTCCTGTCGTATCCCCTACAATGGTGATTCCAGATTTCCCTACTCGCTCCTCTTTGCCAAGAATAACGCGGGTTGCCAAACATTAGTGAGGAAGTGAGAACGAAGCTCAAGTTTGACCACCTATCGTCTTCCTCGGCAAAGGCTCGAAAAAACACCCACGCCACTGGACAGAAGTCATCCCCCTTCTGGTGCGTCGCCAACAAATACATGCACCACCTCAGCCCAGCGACATGAGTACATCTAACGGTACCGGTGTTAAACAGATTCCGAGATCTTGTTTCATTGACAATTGTGGTGTGGTGGAATAGCAGCTATGAGGGGGGGTCTAAAAAGTGTGCAGCAAGAACCCACTGGATCCGTCCCACCCGTTGAGTTCTCAATAGTTGACAACCTCACTGTTCTAGCCTGCATTTTGCTAAGCTCCCAGACTCGTCCGAATTCACATTTTCGGGAACTAGACCACTTATAATAGTGCAACCACTGCTAAAGCAAGGCTACTCCTACCCCTGCTAAGCGGGATATATTAAAATGTAGGCAACCTTTGTCGTTATCACTACTGTAGGGGATAAGCATCTCGTCTACCGATGCAGCCTTGGGCCTAACCCGAGTGATCACTTATGAATGGGCACAACTTCAAGACGGGTTAAGCCTACTTCGCCGATGGAGTCCACCATCGGCTCAACTCGAGCTAGCCTGAGCCTAGAGGTCTATGCCTAGCTCCTAGAAACACTAGGCCGAAAGTTACTACCGGGGTTCATGCCGTCCGGCAGGGACTAGTCCTCCTTCGTATATATATATCGGCTAAGCGGAGATCCTAGAGATCTAATCAACAACGAGTAGGTCTTCAGCACGTCCAACTATAGCCTTATGCACTATGCGACTGATTTTAACGTCCTCGAACGGCTTTACCTCGTTCACCAGGCGTGTGCACAGCCTTCACACTCGGTTTGCCCAGCCTCCATAGTGCTTCCTGAATCCCCCGACATGTCTATGCGTACTTTCGGTCGTGACCCACCTACTTGCCCTGATGCTATGTGGGCTCTTGTCACCTCCAAGACATTGTCTTTTGGTTGGCCCGATGCCGGTGACCGCACATATGTTGATAGCTCTAGGTAACCAGTATTCCTAAAGCTATAGATCAAATTTTGAGGGCTCAACTCACGGGCTCAACACGAATAGTTATCAAATTATAGCTCCTGAAATCTACACGATTTTAGAGTCACGTCACGCAACCAGCTCCAAGTCAAGGTTTAAAAAACCGGTTGGGCAGTAGCAGCAGCGCACACCGCTGATCTTTGGCTTAGGAAAGGTAACTAAAGATTAATTGATAGAGCAAGTCTTGACCCACAGCACCATTCTGGCACTAATACCGGCAGAGACTATTCTACGACCAGAAAATTGAGCCTACAACCCTAAGGGTCTGTTTGGCGACGACCGTTCCGTTCCGTTTCGCGACCGTTTCCCATACAAAAATGGTCGTCCTTCCGTTTTGCAATGGTCACTTTGCATGGGGAAACGGGACGGAACGGTCGTTGCCAAACAGGCCCTAACCTTTCTAGAGCCACCCGGGCGCTCTTTGGCACACTCCCCACGACGATGTTGGCCCTTGCTGGGGTTTTATAGCCTAGCTTGTTATCTTACCCCTCCTTCAAAAACTCTAGCTATTTATACACTACAATATCATACCGCACAACAAATATAGGGTTCCCGGAAACCACTGGGCCAGGATACATACAGCACATGTAGTTTCCATGTCACGATTACTTTCTTTGTACGATATCCAGATGCAGCGAGCCAGTCTCTATTGCGACACATTTAACAAAGTAATATAGTGGAATCTTTGATAACGGGAATTTCATAGGCCGAGCAGATCCCCAGAATGCTTCCAGATTCAAAGAAAGAAAAAGACGTGGGGCAAAAAGCAAAACTAGGGGACCAGGCTAAAACCATTGCTTTTTCAAAACTACGGCCACCATTAGCTCACACTTTGTTTTTCCTAATGTTTGATATTCTAGCTGCTTCTACCCCTAACACCTCATCTCACACTCTCCCCCTTTCCCTAGGACCAAGAATTCTCACCGAGAGTATGATATGATACCGTCCATGTGGTTGGAGCAAGCCCCAGCACAATACTACCCGACCATCCCTGCAGGAACCACATTGTGGAAGCGCCCAACAGCACCTCGAGGGTTCTGGGCAAGGCCATGGCTCCTCCGTAGCCACCCGAACCAACACAGGACACCTAGAAGAACACACATGTACCTGCGTGATAGGACCTCTCGGGAAACCAGGCTGAAAGGGAAAGAAGGTTGGAGACAACTGCAATAAAGCATTCCCAAGCCACACTCGCGATGTGGCACTTCGCACGTCCATCTGTCTCGCATGCAATACAGGGTACAATGCGATTATTATTTTTTGAGCCATCCTTCCTCGTTGTCAAATCTCATTTCAACACAGCGCATGTTACTGGCGAACCAAAGGGATGGATCCCGATGGGCTGGGTGGCGCAGGTTCCAATTATATCTGGCTCTGGTCCGTTGAAAGTGCACGATTCTCAAGCAGATTTTCCCAATCCCTTTTCTCAAGTATTTCCCTTGGTATGATATCATTGGTTTGACGCCGTGGGGACCATATCACCTGTCGGCGAGTCGGGTAGCGGTCGGCAAACGACGTGTTTCCATGACCGGTAGTTTCGCTCAAGAACTCGGTTACAGCAATGTACAGTACTTGATTTACGGCCCAAGGAATTATAGTTGGACTACCAAATGGTTGATGGCCTATGATGCTCGCCTACCGAGATCAATCAGAACAGGAATGAGTCACTGGTCTAGGCTCTAGAAACGAAATTGTTTATTTTTAAAAGGAACAATGAGATGCCCCAATGAAAACAGAAGTCGAATCGAGTCAAGAAAGCGCACAATCATCTCGCCGATGGAAAAATTAAAATAGATGCACGCTAAGTGTTTCTACTGTGCGGCTGGCGATAGAGGGAGTTGGTATGATATTACAGGAAGAGACAGAAGTGGGGAAATATCTGGGCCAAAATATGACAACTTTGAGGGACTTTTTCCCTTTCCCAATTTACTTGAATTCTCTGGGAGAGAACTTGCGGGACTCGGGACGATCCTCAATTGACATGAGTCATGGGAGTCGGGAATCTACTCACTCGACTTTGCCAAGAATACCTCTGCGAGCTAGATACCGGTATTTGGTGAGGACTACAGCAAAATATCGGCCGGCGGAGGCATTCTTGGCAAAGAAGAGTGAATACAGTACCGGTATGATACTATTAATACCTTAGGTAACAGATTAACAGGAACAGTGGACTTCCACAACCTCCGTTTCAAATCCAACACTGGTCCTATCTATCTTGCGTTCGCTCTGCCATAAGTAATGCTAGGGCAAGGTGAAAAATATCCGGCACAGCAAGCAGGGCCGGTACGCACGGGCCAGCCGCGGTACGGATATCATTCAAAGGCTCACGGGCCGTGAGGGTCACCTGGTGGCTTGTCTTTGATATCTTGGTATCGGACATTGAAGCGTTGAAGATTGGGGCATATACCTTTTTGTGAACCGGGCGCTCCCGTCCTACGCAATTGGGTCGCCCGGAAAACGGAGGCAAGTATAGCTCTGATGACACTTTGCACGCATCTCCATCTGCCTTTTGGTTGGTGGTGTTTGCCTGGACTCGCACAATCAGAAACGAAAAAGCCCCTCCCGAAAAGAGCAAAAACGTCGTCGATCGAGAGGCTCAAGTCGACTCACGCTGACTCGTAGCCTCCCCGCTCTCAGCGTCAGCAAGCATTTTTCGCTGAAATTCGAAGACACGAGTGAAGGCAGGTTATGTTCATGAGACCATCTTAGACGTTGGGATAAAAAAAAGATTCGGGGAGACATTGATACATAGCAGAGTACCGTAGATGCTCTCGGTCTACTTGTCTATGGCGCACTGGTAACCCCCGCTGCCACCTATCCTTCCAACGCTGGTAAGGTAGCCGAAGCCTTGTGACCCTGTTACAGAATCCAATCTTGGTGCGATGACATTGTACTCGAGGATTGTACAAGAGTGCACGTCAGGATTTAGGGGGGGTCAGTTTTTTCTCGTGGTTTATGATTGGCGGGCTTACCTTGCATATGGGGCTGAGCAGACAACAAACCCATTGTCTTCAGCCTTCTACCCTGCACTGCATCACGGCCCAAGCAACAGCAAAACGCACCATTTTTTTTTTCCTTTCCCTTTTCTAATCCAAAGAAAATGGTTTCCAATAGAACTTGAGAGCAATCCCAGAAAACGGCCAGGGGTATCAGAGAGGGCCTCGGCTGGTAAAATATGTTACCAAAAACCGAGAGTTCTCGACCAGAGGTCACACTGGAGCCTATGTCAGGGGTGACCAGGCAGCAGTAGTACTGAATAGATCAGACCAGGTCAAACACCTTTAAGGCAGATAGATACTTATATTTTACTCGTACTTAAAGGGACTGGAAGGCTGATTTTCCACTGAGCACTTCACGCAGGGCGGGGACCTCGCAAGGCAACAGCAATCTTTGAGGCCTTGTTTCTGATTTCTTAATGTGTGCTTAAGAACTTAAACTCCCGGGTCTAATGCTCATTCTCTACTTCATAAACTCCTCAAGACATCCCGAAGATTACGCATTAATCCCAGTTCCAGCGGACAAGCAACACGCAAATTCACTATCTATCTCATCCACAATCACAAATACCACTCTTGAAAACAGGAGCAATGGACCATATGCAAGCGAACTTTGCTGAAGCCCTTAAGAGCCTCAATAACACCTCCGAAGCAACTAATACTATGAAATGCGATGCAGTGCCTTCATCTCCGGCATCTCAAAATCAGTCTCATTTTTCGATTAACCGCATGGGTGCCGTGCGTCAATTTGCCTGTAGTTTACCATTGGACGCAAGCGACAACAGCATCTCGAACTATCATTCAAGTCCGCCGGAGACCAACACCGACAGCGAGGGAGCACCGGTCGAGGGTCTTCTCCCCTGGGAACTGGCGATTTTTGGAGATCTTTTGGATGAAGATTTCACGTCTTTTACACCCTCTTCTCAAGTTCACGAAAGGTAAATACCCCCTTGAACCCTGGCTCTGGTGGAATTTTTGTGAGGTAGAAAGAGGGAAAGAGCGGTCGTAAGAAAACGTGAATGAAGTGAGACTAAAAGTTGAGAAAAGCTACAGCAGGCCCCATGCAAACACTACCCCCGCCCAGGAATGGGGGGGAAATTACAACGTCGAACTCGGACCACCCATCCAAGCACTATACTTCCCGATCGGTTTTCAACACTCAACTCCACAGGTTCCCATGAAAGTTCCGACCGCAACCCAACCGAGTGACAACAGCGGAAGCGGTCGTGGACAACTTGTAAATCCACAAACCTTCAACGACTCAGACGGAAATTCCAATGACTCAAGAGTACCAAAGTAAGTTCTAGATCATGAAAAAAAACCTTCCGCAATAGTCCCTCTATCTTTCATTTTTTTCCCCTCTCTTCTTTCCAATCCCAAAAAAGAAGAAAGGAGAAAAAGGCCCGAGAAAGAAAGAGAGAGGATCATGCCAAACAACGCATTTTTATTGAAGAATCATTCTGATCGTAAACCTCCTCCCCATAGAGCCAAGAAAAAACACCAGTGCACCGAATACAGGTGCGGGAAAAAGTTTGGCCGCTCGGCGGAACTTAAGCGCCACATGAACTCTGTGCATAGAAGCCGAATCGCCAACGAGAAACGTCAAAAGCTCCTCAGCTGTCCTCATAAGGGCTGCACACGAGTAGGCGAAGTCAGCGGATTCAAAAGAAAGGACAACCTTGTCCAGCACTTGCGCGGTGTTCACGGAGATGTTATTGGCAAGAAGAATGGACGCAGGTCAGCAGCCGTAGGGAGGAGTCTAGAGCTTGGTGTCTCGAACACTGGTGCAGGTTCCTCGACGATTCCTATCGGAAATGATTACTCCTTCCATAGTCAACAAGAGCCCTCTGCTCGCTCGGGTCAGCAACAGATGATGCAAGGGGAATTGGGAAGTCCTCAAGCGGTCGCGGGATTTTACGAGAGTCCAGGGCCTAGTGTCTCGAACACTAGTGTAGGTTCTCCGACAATTCCTTTCGGAAATGACTACTCCTTCCATAGTCAGCAAGAGCCCCCCGCTCACATGGATCAGCAACAGATGATGCAAGAGGAGGAATTGGGGAGTCCGCCAATGGTCGCGGAATTTTACAAAAGTCTTCAATATTGGTCTGAGGAAGAGTAGGAGGGGGTACGGGGTGAAGGGAAAGTTTCAAAAATGTCTTTTGTTTTCTTTTTCTTTTTCTTTTCTTCCGCCTTTTGACCTAATGTTGCGTTGTCTCTGGCTTCTTGTCTTTTCCGCGTCGTCTATTTTTTTTTCGTGCCTTGATTTTTTGCTTGATTTTTTTGCTCTTTTTTTTCCGCTCGATTTCCATTTGATCTTTCATGTTTGCGTTTTTTTTCACTTCTGTTTTAGCTCGCCGTGTTCTGCTCTTCTCTTCTCTGCTCTGCTCTGTTCTGCTTAGTCTGTTGTGACCTTTCTGTTTCTTGTTATTTTTTTTTGGGGTGATCATTGGCTGGTCGACCAACTTGACTGTTTGCGTTCCGATTTAATTGATCCTTTCTCTCAAAACTCATTCGTTTTATGTAACATACTGCTTTGCTAGACGGCGTTTTGTGTAAAAAAGTAATCATTTTATATCTTGTACATATTATCTATTTACTGGATAAATAAGTTAGCATAATTGCGTTAGGGCGAGGATGGCAAGTAGCTGAGAAGGCTCGGAATCAAAAGATGGAAAGGGAATGGGGCATTGGGGGGTGGGGTGCTCGAGTGCAAGTGTGTGGACGGGAGAATGTGGCAGTGCACGATGACCAACGAGTGACTGGACAACCCCTCAAGCCTCAAACGCAGCAACATGGATGCAACAGTGGACAACACAATGATGGGGCGATGGACAGAAAGTGGAGATAAAATAAACTTGTGGGGGGCCAATGACGTACCAAAGCTAAGAAAAGGCTACCCCCGCCTCCCCACACAAGAGCCCCTATCCGTTCATCCACCCCCCGGACACCAATGGTACGACCTCCCCAGCGCCAAGAGAAAAGAAGGGAAAAGAGAAGGGAATAAAGGGAAGGGTACTCCTCCGTCGCTCCCAGCAACGATAATTACCACCCTGTTAACCTGTTAAAAACACTCAAAGAGTGGAATTACCTGACCATCCCCACGCTGGAGGGAAGGCGGCGTTGCGCGAGGGACATGAGTATAAAATAAGAGAACATTTGGGGGGCGGGGCTTCTCCGTTGTCGGATCTTTCGAATTTAGATGGGCGTAATTCAGGGAAAGTTGGGAGCTGGGAATCTTTATATACAACCTTCGAGGTTTGGGAGTATTGTCGGGGGAAAATTCGCCCGCTGCGCGCTTTCCCGCTGAGTTGCGCGGGGGGGTGGGGCGCCTTGATTTGTTCTTCCCTAGCATTGCTCTTACAATTTAGGTTGCGATGCGCACAACCTCAAGCAGTTATTCTCATGCGGTGCTACTCTCGGCACTTTCAGGCGATGACAATGGAATGAGGGGGGGGTGAGGGGGGGGGTGAGGGGCGTGGTTGTTGGCTCATTCCTGAGCTTCAGGCAACCACTTGTTTCGAACGGTTTGATTGTTGTTGCCTTGTGATTTTCCTTGCGATGTTGTGGGGTATAAATGATACAGCCGGAAAGATGGCGTTGCTGTGCCCCCCCCCCCCAACCCACAATAACTTACTCATAACTTTATTCCATCTGACCACCATTCGGCAACCTAGGCTGAGGGATTACCGGTTGAACGGGATGTGCTCGGATGCTGTAGGGCTATTTTTGTCCTAACTAATTTTCTTATGTACCAGTACAAGTACGCAAACGGGTAACGAGGAAGGGAACAAGGCTGAAATGGAATATCTTTAGGGATGATATCAGGAGGGGGGTCGACTTTCCATTCTGTTTTGCATTCTATTGGTAAAGTGCATACTCGTGGTCGGGGTTATTCAATTGTCCAACGGATTGTGTGGGGATATTGGAGTTTACGCACATACAGTATCCTGAAGCAGCCTTCCCGATAGGTAGCCCTTCTGATCAGGTTCATTCGGATGCTGCCCCATATTGAACGTGGAAGCCAGCTCCCTACTCACCGAGTATTTCAGTAACCGCTGTCCCAAGACTCAACACCTGAAAAGCGCTAATACCGGTATGCGAAGATTCACACAGACCGGAAGAGCACTGAAAGTCCTTCCTTTTTCCGATGCCTTCCCACCCTGGTTCATCAAGCCTGCTGAGCGGGTTACTCAAGGCAAATACGATGATCGGAGCGTACCGTATCGGCTACATTTGATCTACAGTGGAAATAACTATGAAAAAGCTAACGCCTTCCCGCCCCCGTTTCCGATTTCAGTATTTGATGGACAATGTTAGAGAGAAGGGCTCAGGTACGCTATGCACCGTATTGTGCCACCCCCCGAACACTTTGAGAGGCATTAATAGGTACCGGTACTCGGTACCTCCCATAGTACCATAGCCCATTCCCAACCTATTTGACGTCCTCTTGAGCTCCCATATCACATAATCTCGTCCAATCCACTATCTCCAGCAGACCTCCAATCTCCATACTCGGGGACAAAAACTCCCAACAGTGATTAGCGTTTTCCCCACAGGGTGAAGCCTGTGCATGCTGACTGTGTTGGATCTTATTAACTGTCACTCGCAATCCTGGTAATCAAACCACCGTAAACCCATCATGGTGATACCTTTCCTGTCGCAGGGGGATTCTACGATTCCCGCTAATAAACTGATGGCTGATTTGACGAGGTTTTTCATGCGGTATCATACCGTATTAAATTTACCTTCCAACCTCCTCCTCTAGCACGAGCCCGGCCTACCAGTACCCCATCACACGCATGCCACTCAACCGCAATACGCGCCTGACTATTCTGGTATTTTGTTTATTTATCCTGCTTCTCCAAGGCACTCTTTCATTCTCTTCACCCCATTGATTAATTCACTTGCTCGCCCTTGACAAATAGCCTTGGAGACACTTTCCGCGGAATCCTGGATTTTCGTGAACAGTGCTTGCTTGCTTGCTTGCTTCACCGCCCCACCGCTGCGAGAGGTTTTATTCCAGCCGCGGGCTTGGGTGTAACTATCGATAGAATACGAAGGAATATTTCACAGGGCTGATCCGGATGTCTATCCCGAAAATCCCTTGTACGAATACCGGTAGACCCTGTACTACTCGAGTACAGTACTCGAGTACAGTACAGTACCGGTAGTCATTCTCGATATTTTTGGCAGACCGGGTACCGGTAAGTCGCAGCGCACGATACCCAGTGGAAAATGCCATCTCCTTCTAAGCTCGGTACTGTACCGTAAGTTACTCAACATCACCATAATAGGCAAGGGATAGTCAGAGTGATCATCAAAGAAAGGAACCCCGCATCTGGAAGCGAGGTCGATGCCTAGGGCAACTGCTTGAAGAAGCCGAATCTTACGGTACTCCCACATGCAGGCACTCGAACCTGGGGGACAAATTCTGATGGCTAACTTTTCTTTCTTTCTTTTCTTCTTCCTTTAAAGAAATCCTGGGAGTGTTGTCAGACTTGCTGTACGGAATACGGCGTGGTAAAAAAAGCGTTCCACTTCTCCGAAGGCATGCATAGAACACACCTTTTTTCCCTTCTTCTATAATTTCTCACGGAAGTTTCCAATGGGATCATGCATGTACGGTACAGCACTAGGCTGCCATCCTACCAGGATGTTATATCATGATGTAAACTCCACAATTTAGACTTCACAATTTACTGGGCTCTCAACCTCGTTCGTTCGTCAATCAATCAGTCAGATCATTCAAGCACTTTCCCGAATCATCACTAGTCGTTTATTCCTGATATCGCAGCAATACGCCCAACCCCTCAGGGCCAATGGATAAATCTTAAAAAGTCAGGCCTTTAGGAGCCTTAGGATTTAGTGAGCGGCATGGTGTGTGATAATTTAGTTAGGGCTGCGCTTTTTACTGTGCCGTGCCCCCCCATATGTGCTATCATACTTGAGCATGCACGCTCTGATAGGGCAATGCATCAGGGAAGATTGTGAAGAGGGCGTTACAGGACAAAGAAGGTCGCGAGGGAGAGGTGTGTAAGATGTTATGCCTATCACTCAGGCAGATTTGGGATTTGGAATTGCGATGAATTACTTGTTCTGTTTGATGGGTGGTTTCAAGTAAGTTTGGCTGCTTTGGGATGATTATTATACTTGTTGGAAGGGTTCGGAACCGAAGGGACCACAGTACCACAGCTGGGTTGGAAAGTACGACATAATACCGCAATGCCGGATTTCCTCTAACCTAGCGGTATTGTACTTGTATGGTTGCTAGAGTGAGATTAGTTGTCATAGTTAATACAACGATAATGTAGGAAGGCCTTAGCAGAACTCGATAGTACCGGTACGCATTACAGCTTCTAAGAGCATATTTGAGCCATTGTTATCTTTCCGACATCTCAGAACGGCAAGACAAAGAGCTCTCTTCTCCGCAACAGGGCCGATGATCCCTATCGCACCGGTTCCAGCGTGCCCACGCGCTCACCAGGCTCCCCTGTAATACCAACCCACCTCTCGCCTAATCGGCAACCCGCGACCAACCACTCTCAGCCTTGAGCGCACCCTTGCGCAAACTGAATAAGTAGCATAATTTTCAGGCCTACGTCGTCTTCACGATTCAGCTCTCTAACCACCTATCTTTGACAGCCTCCCGATTAACGAAAGAAGGAGCAAAGGAAGGGGGGGTAAAATGGCTCAGACGGGTTCCGTTTGCCGTTGTTCGAACTAGAGTCTGACAAGGGCGCGTCTGAAGTTGTTTGGACTAGGTGAGGCAATGGATACGAGCGATGGAGCAAGTCGGGGGTAAGCAAAGAGGTAGGTTGTTGTCCTAAAGTGGGGAAGATATCATGAAATGTGAATGTGATTTGCCCTTGCGGATTGGAAGGCAACGTTGCGGAGATAAACCCAGGATAAACCCAGCATTAGATCTAGCGCCAACCATACGGTAGGACATGGACATAGTGTCCTTTACATCTCTCTCATACCGCAGGCGCAGAGCGGCAAGCGTGGTGCAGTACAAGGTAATCCTTATGCCCTACTGTATTCGCCTGTCGGTCTGTGGGGGTTTTCAAAAAAAAAAAAAAGTCTCCCTATGTTCAACAGATCAACTTAGGCTCTAGTGACGTGTAATTTCTATCATTTTACTTAGGACTCCGAGAATCACGACGGATAAGAATTTACGCACAAATCCAATTATACGAGGTTTTCCATCACCAAGTGTTCAGGGCGCGCAGGCAGGCAACTTACAGGGAGCTCGTGTCGCTGGTATTGCGCGAGCCTAGTGCTTTGGATGAGGCCAGTCTGCGGTTGAGTCATTCTGGGGCTTACTGGGGTTTGGCATATAAGGGGTGTCCCCCCAGAGAGTTTTCTATTTGTGTGCTTGAGACTTCGCTCGCGGGTCTGTGGCAGCTCCAATATATTCTTTTTCCACCATCACGGTCGAGGGTGGCAATGGCTGGCTGGCCTCGATCTCATGGAGCTTCTAAATTCTGGCTCATGCTCTCGAGTATCGGCTATGCAGAGTGGCTCAACGAATACATTTACCGGTATGCAACCTTTACTATGGTGTCATTTCTTCTGTTAGACTACCCTAGTCAAGAATATTACTCGCATCCCAGCACAGAATACCGGTAGTTGCATGATAGAAGACTAATATATCAGGCTTTCCCCTTATGGCATTGGGCTTATCTGTGTCCCCCAGATGCCTACTGGGTGGGATGAGACGAGCTAGACTCGCGAAGAAGAAAATCTCGAGCAGCGCTCTACCATGCGCGCTCCTAACGGTCGCGGGGGGGGGCCTCCATGCGCCCGATCAACCGGGCCGTGCAAATTGGGGGCAACCAACAGAGCAACAAGAACGAGCAATGCGAAAAGAAAGATCGGTAACCCCTTCCTCAATAAGAAAAATTCATGAAATTGAAAAAAATAATTATGTTTTTCTATATCCTGAGTTCTTTCCCGAGTTTTCGGAACCGATTGACTGACCAATCAATTTGACCACTCAGGATGCACTATGGGGCGCAGCACAGCGCTCGAGCTTTGCGGCTCCGCCCTGGCATCCTTGCCAGGGTACGGTATGCAGAACACAAAGCCAGTTCTCTGGTAGTCTAACGTCGCGACACTCCTACAAGAAACACAAGGATCAAAAGAATCTCCTGGCAAACTACCTGGGCGCGCCGCTCAGGTCGTACAGAACTTAATTTTGCATGCTGCGCAACATCAGCCCTTTTTGCCACTTATCGCGATGTTACGAGCACCGCCTCGCTCGTTATCTAGTTCCGCAGGAGCTGAGGACTTTTTACGCAAAGACGTCCAGAATCTCCCTCTCATGATCAAGGCGGGAATCACTGTGATAAAAGTCGGCCCTCAGCCCTCTCTCTCTCTACACAAGAATAAAAAGATTAAATACCGGTACACCAACAGACCCTACCAGGAGAGGCAACTCCAACGCCCTAGTGGTGAGGTTCAGTTTCTTCCAGTACTCGAACAGAATACTCACGGAAAACCAACTCACCGGATCATGTGTGTCGATAAACGCTGCGGCCGAGGGATAAGTCCTAGTTAACGTACCGGTATTGGGCGGGAAGGGCCTACGCATAGTAGTGAATCACCTCCATACGTGAATTTTGCTTAAAATCTCACTCCGGAACTCCCGACAAAACCAAACCTCCGGATTCAGCTCAAATATGGGGCAAAATCTGATATACTGCGCTCTTAGGAGTATCTCCTGCTTCTCCCGGGTTTTCCCCCTTCTTAGCACCGGGCGTCGATTGGGATTTCTATATTTCTACTTTTTTTTTTTCTAAGTGCCTTTTAACCGGTTCACTTCCTCATCCGACACACTTCCCGGTCCAATACGTCAAGTTAGATAAAGGTTTACGTGAGATAGGGAGGAGTTCTCCAGCACTAATTAACGTCTTTGAATACCGGTAGACAAGTGCTGATAACATCCTTGAGCGTAATATGCAGACCATAACAGCATGTCGCGCTGGCCGGTCAGGTATGGTTCCGTCCTAAAATGACTGTGCCATACACAATACCTTCAGAGCCTACAACACCATTCCCCAAAAACCTCATGGGGAAGGGATACCGGTAAAGGACCAAAGGTGATCAGTCACGCCTTCGTTATCTCACCTGGAATTTATTTTTTTCTCCTTGTTTGTTTTTATTTTATTTTTACTTTTTATCTTCTCCCAGGAGCTCTCCGGTATTGATTGATCTTCAGCGGGGGTTGAATCCTTTAACTCCTCCTCTTCTGGTCAACCAATCACTTGCCTTCGTAGATGGGACAGTGCCGACCTATTCTGAGCCTCACCCGGTCGGCTTTTCTCAGCCTGCTATCTGAGTGGGATTGAGAGGAGATGGGATTTGAAAGATGAGAAGAATGTGATATTTTTGATATCGCGGGATTAATTAGTTAACAGGTCTCAATATAGTATCGGTGATAAGATTTTATCATACAAGCACAAATAAATTTATGACCACCGTGATATTATCTCGGGAGTAAATTCCGAGTATCCCGTCGTTGGTGAGATGGGGCGTAGGAGAGTGATTATTATTTTGAGGCGTCGTGACACTGGATATAGTCTACCGTAATGCTTGACCAACGAACAACTTTCGGCGGTAAAGCCGCAACAGCAAATAATGGGGCTGAACGACGCCATGCAACCTTTTCCTATTGAAACATGCCTGGGTTGTCCCCCGGGGCTTCGCTGTGGTTGTTGGTCGGCAATGAGCCTCAATCAGAACCAACTCGCCTTCCGCACCCCCCCTCGAGTTGCCATGACGCCAAGAAATATTAATCACTTCCATCGACTCAGCAACTTGCCAGTTCATAAAAGCATCCAGAAGCATTAACGCGATTATTAATCAATACCAAGGTGTTCGAATAACTCGAGAAAAAGAAAAACACGCGCGTCTTTGCTAAGAGAATAAACCTGGAGTTTTCCCACGAAAAATTCGGTGTCCGACAAGTTGCTGGCGGACACCCCTGGCACCTTTTGTTTTGCCTCCCTCGGCGCCAAGGTGTCCGGATACTTTTTAAACTGCTATGGTGGGGGGGGGGACACTTATTGCAGAGAGGCCGTGTTGGAAACTGCCTCGACAGGAGTGGCATCAAGTTTCAACAACAAGGCTAAGTTAAGAGGTTATGATATCAACCAGAATCAATAAAGAATTGGTTGTAGGAGGGGAGGGGATCTTGTTGATTTCATGCGGAAATGAAGTGTTTTGGTGGAGCAGAAAAAAGGGTTCCTAATTGTACTAGTACTGTACCATAATATGAGAGAGGACTGATTTTGAACACATACAATTTTGTTAAGGCCGGATCAAAATTGAGCGAGTGATAGTGTAATAAAGGAACTAGTTATGCCAGAAATGGAACAGTCACTTTCCTAATTGGGAATAGTAATGGAGGGCGTTTTTGAAATAATCTCGAGAACATGCCAAGAAGTGGTCTCCCCCACCAATATAAATCATTTTTAACCACCATTCCGATGAGAATTACAGATCTATTAGATGTTAGAGTGGGTATTTCTCCACAAATTGTGTAAGAAGGAGATAGGAATATCTCGATTTTTTTTGTGAAAATATCTTGGGGCTTGTAAGTGTGCCAAACTTTGCATGAGCATTGGAATGTTCCCGGACGTGTTATAATAGTTGGTCTACTCATTATAATTTGCCCGGCAGGAACAGTTGATAAATAGATACCGGTATTTTTAAAAACTAGTAATGGGGGCCCGGCCCGGGAAAATTAGTATACCGTAAAAACCCTTGTAATTCACTATCCGGCCATGATCGGTTTAGTTTGACAGGTTAAGAGAATTGCGAATACAGGTTAATGAGATCCAACACATCCCATGGGCTGATCTTCTACCATCTCAGGAAAAAGCTAATAATCCCTCTCTGGGCCTTCTGACTCAGAATCCGGAGATTACAGAGCTTGCGGAGATAGCGAATTACAAGGGTTTTTTTTACGGTACTACTACCGTATTTCTAAGCTAGAATAAATTGTCGACCTGTTTCTCACAACAAATGTCACTCACACAATACGGTATTCGCACACTATCCCGGACGGCCAAAGTCTAAAGAATTAGACTACCACCGCAGTCCGGCATGGTGGGTGTGATCCGGGGCAATAGGTAGGAAAGGAAATTTAGAACGGGTTATCGAGGTCCGGGATAGGCATACCGGTAGTAGACGGTTGGCTTAACTAGGAGCCGCATTCCCATCCCCATGCTTACTCACGTCTCGAGAATTAGACATGGGTCACATGGTCCGATTTCCCATAAACCCTCGTCAGAATTGGGTCAGGTGACCCATGACTGACTGATTCCCCCCTGTGTGAATGCTTCGTCTGCTAGATGAGTAACTTATCCAAATTTCCCCCGCACAGCTCTAACTACGAGTATTTGTAACGTCATGGGCATCTCGTTTGTGGTCAACTGTTCACTTTAGGCAGACAACCTTCGCCAAGCTCCTCGAAAAAATCCGGGGGGGGGGTGTGAGCTCCAAGGAAATTAAACGATCGACACGTGCAGTGCTTGTGCCCAATCCAAAAGTTTCAAAAACTCTTGGCACGCATTAGGCCCAGAAAACGCCAAGATTTCCGGGTACTTTTAGGATGGGCCAGGTACCGTAACCTTGGCACGGTTAGTCTACCGGCGCTCGCTAATTCCTAAAAGCGTCGATATTTGGGAAATAGGAGATCCGCGAATTCGGGCGTAAAACCACCAATGCTTTGGCGGGGAAAAACCTTTTCAATACAAGCGTGTCACGGACATTCACTACTCTATAGAATACCAGCCAACTTTTACCGGTGTAAATTCGGAAAATACTAATAAATAAATCTAGTGTTGGTTTACTTGTGAAAATTTTTTTTTTTTGAAATTTTATGATTTTTTATGATTGTGTTTTCCTGCTTAGAAGTTGAAGAGTTATTTTTTCTTGTGGCCATGGGCGAAACATTGCATTTTGCTGTCGTTCACAAAAAGTTGGCTGGTATTTTACAGAGAGGGGACTGGGATTGGCTGGTATTGTGTAGGTTTTTCTTCTCATTCTTTGGCATCTTTATTATGTCTTGATATTTTACGAATTCAGGAGTGGATGTCCCTACTGTGAGCCCCCTCCCCCTCCTTCGTGTGTTCTGAGGAAATCTTATGGTAGCGCATAATATCCAAAATTCTGCCCACACTCAGAGTTCTCACCTCAATAACGTGGAGGTCGGGGGAGGGGGGGGGAGGTGGACAATACGATAGACTTCGGGGTGGGGACCTGGAAGCGAAAAAGGCCTCTTCTAAATACTCCCTGTTTTGGAAGAACGGGTATACTAACGCTGCATAAGAATCTGAAGCACTGCTTCCAGTCGTCCCGTCCGTCCAAGACGGGGTGAGGAGGACGACGAAGGACGGGACGGACTGCCTTGGCGGGGTGGACGGCCGTCGACTACGGACACACAAAATTGCGCAATGGGACAAATACTAGTACCCAAACAAGTTAAGAGATAAAAATAAAAAATAAACATAAAAAAGAGGTGGCGCTCAAGCATCCTACCAGGGGTAGTAGGGGGACTGGCGTCGACGGCAGTCCGACTGGACGACTGGGAGCACTGATCTGAAGTGCCTTGGGAGGTTCTTTAGGGCGTATTTTGGGCTCATGCTTTTCCTATTGAAACTGTGGCGGGTTGGTGTGGCTTCGCGACTACAGTACCGGTGGGTGGCGTGTTGTAAATATTATCCCTTAGACATAGTTTACGGTAAGCAACTCAACCGAACATCGCGATGCACCGGGGGCCGTGCTGTACTTTCTTTCACAATACTTGACCACCAAAATAATAACTGAAAAATCGAATAAATTCATAAAATATAATCCTAATTAATATCTTGCATGCCGCAAGTTTATTGTTGTTGTAGAGATACCCCATTAACTGGCGATGCGTTGTGTTTAGAGTTGTGGTAGTGAATGCGTCGCAGTGCCAAGCCGTAGAGTCATACAGAACCATGTTTAATAATCAGGAATGTTGGATATCGTCATCCAGCCTCTCACAGGTTGTGTCAGAGCGATGTCTATATGTCGTTAGTATGACATCTGTGAGAAAGTTTTTTCATGTATTTAAGGGACCTGTTTGTCCCACTTAGAGAGAGAGAGAGTCACAACGAAGATTTGTTTCCGGTATACTTCTGTCCACTGTTTCTCCCATTATTACAACAAGGAACTAAGGGCGGTAAAAGCAAATTGGAAGTCAACATCACTTGTTAAGTACTGTACCGGTAGTTGTTGAAAATAACTTTGCCGGTCACTAAACAAAAGTTGATTGTGCGCTCAGATAACTAAAGCGGTATCAGCGTAGTAAGTCAAGATCATTGCAGGTGGCTCGCTATGTACGGTATTGCGTGCTCAAGGAACCGGTAGAGTCTAGCCACCATCACGGTGTCATACCTCCAAAATTCAGGACTCTTGATATTCGGCTGGTCCCCAACGAAATTCAGATGTATATAAGGAGTAGCAAGGTGGGGAAAGGGATGTAGAGAATTAGACAAAAATCTCAGACCTTTCCTTTGCCTTACTATACTCCATAAACCATCTCGAGGTCGGCAATGTCGGCGAACTTGAGTAATAACCCTATTCAAATCACAGACTTAAAATCTGAACCGACACCCCCCCCGAAGAACCCCTAAACATCACAATTTTTGTCATCTATTCCGATAATAGAAGTAGCAATAGTAGCAGTTCACCGGCCTCTTGCTGTGATTCGTTCGTCTCGCCAACAAGGGACTGTTTCAAAATCAGTTCATCGTCCCAGTAGCACATCCAAAAGCATTGTGGTTAAGCCACAGAAGATACACCCACGTCAAAAAGAAACCCACCGGTCCTACACACACGAGTTTAAGCTAGAAGTGCTCTCATATTGGCTAATTGCGGGAGTGAATGTGGTCCTACTACATTTAAGCAACTTCCCTTCGAATTCCTTGATTTGCCAATCCTACCGTATGCCGACAAAAGCAGTATTACAGTCCAGGTTAAGACAACTCAGAGTGGGTGGGATAAATGACAGGCTACGATTATTTTCTACATTTTCGCTGACGGAGCAATTCGGGTCAAGCCGGTCATTATTTTTAAAGGAGCTGAGACCCTGACAAGGCCTACTGATATAAGACGCCGTGCGGCCGAGCCTTTTACGATAATATGATATGATAGTCGTATGGGTGTAATCTTTAACCCTAATGCCTATGCCAATGAAAAAGTCCTGATCAGCTGGATTACCCACACATCATACCATCTTCGACTTTGCCTCCAGGCCCATGTCTCCTTGCCCCTGGCGTTGCCAAATTTCACAAAAACTAAAGCTGTTCTTGATGCTCTGCGCTCTCATAACATAATTCCCTCGATGATACCTCCCGGCCGCACAAGTTTGGTGCAACCTTTAGATGTGGCTGTTGAAAAGGCTGTTAAGGGCATTCTACGTACGGTACACTGGTTGAGCAGGCACTTGATTTACATGAGCTAAGAACTGGGATTGACTTATGGGAAACTCCACAAACAAGCGCAACTGAGGAGCGGCGGGTTCTGGTACAGCACTTTGTGGCCGAGGCGTGGGAAAGGTCTTAACACAACCAGAAGAGATGTTGTTGTTGAGTACTTTCGGAAAGTGGGTCTTTTGCTTCCTATTAATGGGTCCTACGATCACGGGTTTTTCAATTAAATGCGCTGCGAAAGAGGAATTTCTGGTCGGTGATTGGAGACTCAGTGAAGGCGAGGAGGTGCTGGTTGGAAGCGTGGGAATTGGGGCACATAGTGGTTTAGGAGGTTCCCGGGAGGAAGAAAGCGAGGTGTGAGACCTGCTGGAAATCACAATGGACAGTTGTGATGATTTTAAGGAGGTGGTTGAATTTGTCGACCGAGAACAAATTTGTTGCTATTGATAGGATTCTGGGATTTGATTGTCTTATATAAACCCTGGGGCCTGATCAATGGCGCAAGTGTCTCACACTCTAAATGAACCTCCTTACGAGCAGGCGGCCGTCGCTAGTTAATGCGGTAGTGGGGGCTCGGGCGTGAGGGGGAGGGGTTGCGAAGTTGTGGCTGGTTGAATGTTGCGGCACCAAATGTTTGATTAATTATGCTAACTTACAATACTGAGCTGTCACTTAATACGAGAATCAGAGGATATCGTCGCAAGAGACTGTAATCGCGCTGTCCTAAATAACTGCCTTTCCGGTCACGTAATGGATTCTGACACACTTGGCGGCTTGGGATGATCTGCGATCGATGACTACCGTAGCCGTGTCGGTCCTGTTAGGAACCCGGCTTTGTCGTATCGTACCTTTTTTGCTTCTGCATTCCGGCACGGTATCGTACCCCGGCTTGCCGGTCGGGCTGAGTCGATTGCCCGAAAGTGTGGATTCCTTGCTTTGTATTATCGTACAAGTGAGTCGGGGTTGGGGGTGAGGTGGGGTTTTCGGGTTCCAAGGGCCGATCCGGTCGGGGAGATGCCTACAGAAGGGGGTTGAGGGGTAAATGCTACTCTGATATGCATCCCCAGTACCGTTCCTCTGATATGATATCATTCGCTAAATATCACGTCCTTCTCAAATATGCCCCCGACAGAGGATACTAAACTAAAAAGAGCTATCTCACAAACCAGGAGGGGGAAAAAAACAAAAAAGGAAAAAAAAAACAAAAGAACGAACCAAATGTTGCCATATCATCAATCATAAGTCGTTATCATGATAAACTCCGAACACCCTACTGCCCTAAATGTCGTACGCCAGTCAAAAAACTACGTCGTAGAAGTGCATGCTAAAAAATAAGTCTCTACCCTTTTACAGAAGTTGAAGGATCACTGTTGCCAATACATACCTTATGAATCACACCTGTCCATTACCCCACCTCACATACTCCTCCATCATATAGACAAAAAAACCGCGAACATTACCCTTTCAATAACCGCTCTTTTACAATCTCTCTTTCTTCCGCAAGATGCCGTTCCGCCCATGTCTGTGATCGGATCAGTAAGCTACACTGGGAGAAGCGGTATCTCAATCTAAACGAACAAGTATCTCAGCAGCTGCACGCATTTCATGCATTGCTCTATCATAAACCCCCATTACCTCACTAACCCCGCCACCTCCAGCTTCGCCGTCCTGCCCATCAGTTGATGAGGGGGGCTTTTCAACGAGATATTTTATTTGCGAGAGAGCATGAAGGGCGGACAGCGATTGGCGTAAGGACTCTTTAAGCAATTCTTCGGGCGAAGGCCAATGCACCGGTGCATCAAAGTTTGAAGGTGTTGTGGGAGTTGGGGTTGCGGTGGGTTGGAGTGAGAGGAGATTCTGTTGTCAAGTTGGTTCGTCACCGTCAGTCTGCCAACCAACAAACAACGAACAAACCAGCTCAACTCATCAATAACAAAGTTCCCCCCTTCGACTACCACCCCATCTCCCCGAGTCCATAGCCGCCGGTAGAGGATGGAGGAAAACGAACCATAGCCTGGGAAATCCTGGAAAATCCCTCCTCAACGCTCTCCTGCGCCATATTCACATCACCACCACCCCCCCTATTTTCGCAACCCCCCACCTCCATCCATCCGCTCCCTCCACTTCCCCCGGGCGACATACTCGCTCTGGACATAATCGAGCTCCGTCGTTTACGTGCCAGGGAAGACGTGGGCTTACACGGGGACTCGGAGGTGCGCGGGGACGTCGGGTACGGCGAAACGTGGACGTTGTTGGCAGCGGCAGCAGTATGGACTGTAGAACGACGCTTGAGACGGGGAGTTGTGGACGTTGTAGGCGTTGTGAATAGCGGTGTGGTTGTGGGTGTCGCGGTCGCTATTGTTGTTCTGGCCGTGTCCATTTTTTGAGTTTGCGGTTTATTTCTTGGAAGGTTGTGTGGGGAGGGAGGGGGTGTTTGGTGCCAGGCGAAGCGAAGCGAGGGAGCTAGCGGGAGAAGAAAATGGGCGAGCGCTTGAGAAAGCTTGTTGTTCGATTGATGTGGCGGTGCATATTTGATTGTACGAGTATGATATGTTGGTCACGAGAGTCGTGTGTGTGGCTGGTGGCTGTCGATGTTGTGACCTGATGCGGCGTTGCCCCCGGATTGGCGGAAATGCATTTCTTCGCAGAACACATTATTCGCTGGCAGAGCGCTTGCTGCTTCGCCCAGGTACAGCCAAATGTCATATCTCACCTCCACGTATACAAATCAGAGACACACACAACCTAATTTCTGAGGTATTCGTTAGCCGAACGAAAGCTAGCACATGGACTCATTTGTCTATCTCATCGTTTCATACTAGGGGTAAAAAAAGCTCTGAGCAAGGCTGAAACGCACTAAAAACACCACACCTCATCACTCCATCGCGCCATCATACAGCTCAAGGGATGCGCACGGCAGCGCACTGTACCTGCATATCTCGAAACATGCCCGACCTTGTGGTTTTGACATCATAAGGCTGTGCTAAATTTATGGTGCCCGGGGTCGTTTCGGATAAAGGTGCGGTAGGCGGGGATAAGGAGGCGGAAGAGGGGGGGGGCAGAAGGAGTGCCGTATTATAACGTGGGATAGTTTTCTAGAAGGATGCTAGATCTATATCGTATACGTCATGGGTAGGCGGGAACCATGTTAGGGTACCGATCGCACGGCTAAAGTTCATAGAGTTTAAGGCTGAAACACCCGTTTTTCTGGGCCTTGGCTGCTTGCTTGGTTGTGGCTCTACGCATGTGTGGTCCTTGACGTCGACGCAGCGCTCTCGGGGACGCTGTATTGGTATGGGGACCAACAAGAATAAGGGTGGGAACGGGAGAGAGAGCTTGCGCAGTACAGCGGCAGATGCCACGAGCACACTGTAATGTCCCGTCCGTTGTGAAATGAGATGAGAGGGTGGAGAAGAAAAGAAAAAAAGAACGTCATTCCGAGATTCGTCCAGTCCATTACTGCATGATTTTAGCATGGGAGGGGGGAGGAGGTCATATGTTGGGCCTCTTTTATCATCGCATACTTGGGGAAGAGCTTATGTAGGGGCCCGACATCGCATTAGTAGGCAGAAACCGCATGATGAGTGTGATTACCTGGATTTTGAATCTCTGTGGCCCCTCTGAAGATGGACATTCCAGATGCCCCCGGGGAACAGATCAAGTTTATCTCTCACCTGCGCCGATCTGTGCCCTGCATTCAACCTAAATCAACAAAGTATTTAATTAAGCCTAATACGGGGAACTGGTAGATGGTTTATTCCGATAGGAATTCATCCCGGCCCGAAATCTGGGGGGCGGATCCAAGAATCTGATTTCTCCAATTCTTTGTGCCAATAAACCTCCTAGATAATATTATGACCTTAAATTGCCAAGCATGATACACGCCGGCTAATATTGGTTAGGAATTAAAGAGGTCTGTTCTCCAGATTTCGTGGTGGTATTATAAGTAGGGAATCAAGTGGAATCGTTATCTATTATTTTTCGTTGGCCTGTGTAGCTTCATATGGGGAGAGTGTGCGGACCGTAGAATAGTAAAAACGTTAGCCCGTGGTATTGTATTTACTTGATGAAAACATGAAAGCAGCCGATTTGTCCAATTTTTGCCTCTCCCAAAATCAGAAATCTAAAGTGTGGGCAAGAAAACCCCGGGAGGAATTATAAGATATCTTTCCTCCTTCCACCCTTGATAGAGATAAACGACTTGAATGCTTATAGCAGTTGTTTGATCAACACAAACTACTGGTGCCGGTTCCTCAGGTTTCGGGCTCCGAGGCGACACTATCTCCCCCTTTCCCCCAGCTTCTTTCTTCTATCCGCCAACCCCCCGCCCCAGGAATCCTAAGGTATCTAGACCGCTTTGGCGTCACATCGGAGCACAATTACTCCGCCAACCCCCTTCACCCTCTCAACATTTTGATCGATAGCTTTCTTACCAGATGCGAAAACAATCTCTCACTAGTCCGTTAGTTTCTCAGCCTTTTTGAATTTTCCGGCTGAGGCCATCGGCTCCCGCGTACTGCCCACTTTGTTGTTGTGGGGAGGACGAGTGGGGGCAGATGGAGTGTGTATTCGAGTGTTCGGCTTGTTTATGTGGCGGAGGTCAGGAGGGGGGGGAGGAGTGGGAAAGAGGGACAGTCTCATTTTTTATGATTAGAGTTGTTTGTGGGGATTTGGTGTTGAGTGGTTAGGGATTTTGGAGTGGGGTGAATGGGGGGACTGTGTGACCGGTTTGTAGCTCTATCTTTCGACTTTATTTCGGTTGGTATAATATATGAGTCGTGTGGAGTGTCGTGGAAATCCTCCTAATACCTCATGTATTATTATCTCATGCCTCATACTTACTCCGTAAAACACTGTAGGAACCGTTAGTGCGTCCATTTGGGTAGGAGACAAGGGAAAGAAAAGAAAGAAATAATACTGTAGAATTATATCATAAAATATCGAGTCAATCACCAACTATCACTCCATTCCCGGTTCCCGAAAACAAGCCAATCCCACAAACACCGAATCCTCCCCCAAACCAGTGCGGGCACAAGTACGATATCATACCCCGAGAAGCCCCAGAAATTCCCTCATCAGAAAGACACTAAATTAAGACCAGGAATATATAACTTTGTCAGGGGAATAATCTGCTCTCACGGCTAGTCCCTTTCACCAATCAATACCTTTCGCTGTGGTGCCGGGTGTTAGTATACGCCGTGGATTGGCTGCTCCCAGGTAATGCTGACTCCCCCCCCCGACTGTGGGGGAGTTTTAGAGATCCGGATTGCTGTTCGTGCTGTATTCTGAATGGCACTGCCGATTGAGCCCCCAATCATTGAGTGATATCCTTACGCGCAGTCTGGCGGGATCAGTGCATGGAATATCGAAAATCCTAGATGAGGAGGTCTGGTAGCACTTTGGCCGGTATTTCAACTTGGATATCGATTCCCAAATGGGGGGTAAAGTTTGGTGCTGCAAGTAACGATGAGTTATTTTCATATAACACAATTGCCCAGGCTTTATCGGAAGTGTGTATCCGATGGAAATACATGGCGCGGTGGCATGCGACTCGCCGCCATAATGCTGTGGGTTATTGTGCACTCGCAAGGCTTAGGGATGGACGGGGTTGTCGCTTGTATTTCCCGAAATAGTGATGGACACCAGCAGATCAGGCTAGGGTTTGCTTGATCATAATCGATCACTCTATCTACTAGTATGTATGTTTTCACGGCAATCATGTGATATTATTAATTATGATAATATAAAAACTATTTAGGCTAGTTTTTGCGTGACTAGAATAAATATGGTAGACGTGATTAAATTTTAGCTTATTACCAGGGGCCCTAGCCCCATGTCTCTTTTCTTACCCAAGCAACCCTAACCCTGCGCCCCACATACAATACCCCCATCCCGCGTTTTGATTCTTATGATACCTGCCCTACATGCCAACACCACTGCGCTACCACTAAGATGCATCAGTTACAAACCTACCACTGGCGCGGTGACACCAAACACCTATCCGACTACTGCTGACACTAGAGGAACAACCACTGCCTCAGCCAGCTGCCAGTTCAGATCCTCGGTCGTACATCCTTACCCTCAGCAGGAGATCAGATGCCCTGGAAATGACAAGGCAATGGGATCTTACCATAATAGGATGTAATTAAGCATCTCGCATGTACTGGAAGTGCGCGGGGGAGGATCTGTATGATCTGTGAGGAATAAAAGGCGGCCTCTTCCTCACCAGTTCCTGTGCTGATCATCGGCTCTATCTCTCTCCACTCGATCATCTGTACTCAGTTTACCAGCTACCCGCTACCCCCTCCCATACCTTCCGTTTTCCGGGCTATTTTGCCGGGATTTTTGTTTGGGCTCTTTATACCACAATGGTCTTGTGGCCATACCGCTAAACCAAGTACCCAAGCCGCTGTCCATAAACCTTGTTGTTGAAAATCCCCATCCTCTCCCTATATTTTCTTCCTTTCTACTAAGCTCTTGTTACCAAGTATACACTCACGTTGCATGCTAATACTACACCATGCTGCGAGCAGCAATGTCTAGATAGCTATGTGTAGTGAATGCCAGAATCAAACTATCGATCGACCGCAATTAGCAAGAAGTGTACAGTCACAATCAGCTAATGACGGGACAAGAGGGAATTGTTTCTGTACGTAGGATCTGCGTTGCAACTGCGAAACTAATTCTCTTGTCCTATCCCCTGTTTGCGGTGACCGTACTCCACATATTGGCATGGACTACCTTTGCTATCCCTTCTTTTACAATCTTCATAGAGCCATGACCATGCTGTCCAATAACCGGCCCAGAACCTGACCGGAACGCCGGTAAAGCTCGTGCCTAAGCTCAGGAACGTAGGATTCTAAGTGATTTTTCAGTGGGCTATTCTCCGGGGCTCGGATGTAGCACTAGATCGATTTGTGGGGATATGGTTTGCGATTAGAGTGATTAGTCATCCGCTCCCTCCACAGTGATAAAGTCCAGTATGATGCCGAGAAGACGTTGAAACATGCTATGGCTGAGCTTAGTGTTTTGGCGTTCATGGCGCAATCCTTCGGTGGTTGGAAAAGTCATACTAGTATACCTACTGGATTTGGATAGCGCGGATATGGGATGTTGGGGACGGAACGGGTTGGGGGTAGACATTGATTATGTATATTGGGTTTGTATTAGTATTGTTTGAAGATTTGGGATTGTGGCGGATCTTTCACGTTTCATTATGTTACTCGTCTCCCTTGTTTTTTGCCGACTCTCTCAATAAAAAGCCCGACATTACACCCTTCTTTCCAATCATCATTCTCATACAGACATGCGTTTCTTCACCTGTTAGACGATATCAATTCCTACTCATTCTTTGGTCACTCTCTTTGTTGATTCTGGGTACAAGTCAATATACCAGCATTCAGACACTCGCCATATATGCCCCACAAAAAAGAGAGTAAACTAGTGCCAAGAGATATTACCGGCCGGCCAGAGTAGGCAGGCTACCCCAAAGATGTGGTAATCACTAACATTTATGTTGGTTGTTTCCACAGTTTTGGAACCCAAAAAATTCATTCACAGTACTGATCACATCCAAAGGTGAAGTCATGACTATCGTTTTAGACAGCTATGACTTTCGGGAGCTGCAACATCCGATCACCAACTATCACTCGGTTGAAACGAAACGCCAAGGCAACAAGGCTGCGATCAAAAGTGGGGTAAGAAAATTTTCTCCACTCGCTTTCTCTCTTTCTAAAAGACACTCTCACCAACTCGCTTGCTCTCTCAACTCTAACTAACACATGTGGAAAAGATAGGAGTATAAATAAACAATCCAAAAGCACCCCCCTATCCTTCCTGATACTGTTCCCGCATATCCTCTCAGCTCTACAAGCTTCTATAGAAGTTCCCTGTTGCTCATGCGCGCTTACAGGCTAACAACAAATGAAATACAAAGGAAGCACCAGAAATACTCCTGCTCTCCCGTACTACATCCGCTGTAGTATCACTCCCGCGGCCGTACTGCCTTATAACCCCAGCCCCATATCACTTCCCCGAATGGGATACGGCTAACAAACCCCCGAACAGCCGAGCGGGTAAACGAACGAACAATTGAATGACCGGGCGAATAGACGGGAACACGGTCGGGTGAACGGGCGTGTGGACGAACGAACGGACGGACGGCAAGACGAACGCGCGAACGTGCGGATGAACAGACAAGCTACTGGGCGGGTGAACGGATGCGCAAGGTAAAGATGCTGTGGGATGGCAAATATGCCGAGCATGTACGGAACATGTCAAACATGTTCTAAACATGTCGGGCAGGTTCTGAGCATGCTGGGTGGATTTTGAGCATGCCGAGCAGCATTTGTGGTTTCCAGCCATTTCCAATATATCACATGATAATTACACACACCTGGGTTGGACACAATACCTTGAAGACACAGTCTCCAACGGGCCATGGCGGAAGCCGGCGGGTGAGTAACAGGGATCAGTAGCAGGTATTTGTTTATTACCCTCCGTCCACAAATCCACTTTTATGCCCGCCGGTACCGCTTTTCGTGATCCTCTGGCCATCGCCGTACCCCCCCCTCGTTGGAGATCGCACCATAGAACCACACAGTCCAACAAGGCACGTATCCCCCATCCTCCGAAGATAAATCACACATAACTGCAGGTCCAAATGTCAGCCAATTCCAATCCCACATACCAAGCTCGGGGATCCAAGCCCCCGCCAGGTGCGCATCTTTTCTCGCTGGACGCCCCGCCAATCCTCTGCCCAAGTTCGGCCATTGCAGGACCCTTTGCTTCCCGGATAGAAAGAAAAACAGCCTCCCTGACATTCATATCACCGTTCCTGCCCTTCCTGAATTGACATAGCAAGCACCCCCCCCTCCCAAGTGCTAGATTTAACAACCGCAACCCCACTTTACGCTAGCAAAACTCTGAGATCTCAGGAAATCCAAATCTTGATCTCGGAGAACAACTCTTGTGGTATAAGATCGATTTTAGTCACGCCACCGGCAGTCACTCACATTTCTATCCCATACCTCTGTATAGTATTCCTACTTAATATGAAGACGAGTAACATCCCTGGGGCCCACAGGATCCCACCCCTACTCTCTCGTTGTTCCAAAATAATCCCCGCCCAGCGTGGGTATGAGGAAGTGTAGTGAGTTTCTAAGTTAATACTTGTCAACTTTTATGGGTGGTAGCTAAGCTGTTCCTTAGAGAGCAAGGTTCTGCAGGTTATCTAATTTTGATTTGGTTATAATTAAGTTAGAGCCAAATAATGCTCCGTACCCACTAGCTTTTTTTCCCTAAACTCTAATGCATAACATAGCGCCTCTGTTCCGCCGCCCTCCAGAGTATCGGGGGAGGGGGGTTGCGAAACGACAGGTTACAGCGGGCCCACCGCCGAACCAAACTTGAAGCTTAACTTTGACTCAAAACTGCCTGCGGCCCGGACGTTCGGAGTAGTGATGGACACGAGCATGGCCACTTCCCGATCGTGACCGAGCAAAGTTGGTTGAGCATAGTCGATTATGCTCGAGTCGAGCCTGTTATGATCTGGTTTTCTCCATTATGATCACTTTCGTATGTTAAATGTGATAGAAGATTTAACCAGCTTTGTTCAATTCGATTTCCAACTACCAACACTTCTGCCAATAAAGCCACTAACTCCATTCCTCTGAGACCTGCGGGCCGGAGTCATTAGCAATTTTTCGTTTGGTGGAGCAATCCCATTGTGTAGTGTTGTGGTATGGTACCGGACAATCAATTTTCTTGGAAAATCTGCCCAAACTGAATTATCATCAATCAAGAAAAAAATGAATAAAAACTATTTTCTGGAGCTTTAGTGATTTTTATTTTATTTTCATTTTACGGGTGTACTCAGAGGGGGCATTTGCCGTGGTGCTGCAGTAGACTATTTGATAAGGTTGTGTAACAACTTCAATTCTCACTCGAACCACATTAACAACTTTCAGCATAATCTCTGATGAAAGTAAAAACCATAGACTAGTTCTAATTTACTATTCAAATAGCTCTGCTAGGGGAGATCCTGCTTTGCCTTCTTAGGAAGAGGCTATTACCAATTTAGGAATTTTGGATCAAGTTGGCCACGGGGGCTGGTTTTGATTGACCAGCACCATATATCGGGACGGGATGTGTGGAGGAAAATGTAGCTAGGTTTGGTCTCCTAAAGGACTGGTTTATAGTGGTGTTTGAGTGGGCATTGCCCTGGTATTTGCGTAGACAATGCCTCTCGGCATATTTTGAGTTTATGTGTATGCAGTCGACCATCTCCTCTCAGCTGAACAGAACGAACACTCGCTTTTCCCGCGCACGCTTCCTCCACGTACCACTTGCGCATGCGCCCGATCATGCGATATCTATCACCGTTCACCTGGCGTGTCGGGTACCGTTTCTACCGCTCTCTGGATGGATAAAAGTGAGGAAACTTTTATGACGTGAATTTCGAGGGGAAATGTGTCGGATTAACGATAGAGTCCCGTTGAGAATGTTATCAAGTGTGCGGGGTCCCAGACCAGAAATAAACAAAACACTATCATACCATCGGCAGTCCCATCTTGCGACTCTCCTCCCGAACGTAAATCTAACAATCACAACTAACGGGCTCACGGGCGCTCATGGCGATCAGTACGATACTGTTAGAATATCGCGAAGGTTCCTTATCTCCCACACCTCCTACGACACTTATTACGACAGAGGATGTTTGGATCAGGGAAGTTATGTTTTGGAAAGTGTTGCAACATATAGAAGTTGAAGCGATGATTGTTTGTACTAAAGCTTAGGTGCAGCGGAGATGTTTGGAAGTGTTTTGAAAGGGGATCAGGAGTGTGCAGAAGGTTTGAGACTAAGGTTAGGTAAAATATGGAACAAGCAAGTGTCGCACTATGATGGTAGGGAAACAGGCACGGGCAGTAAGAATGTTCCAGAAGTGAAAACTCTGCAAGTAGTTGAAACGAAGCTTAAGAGACAAAGTATGTCGGAAGATTGCATCAATGGTTTGGAAAGATAGAGGTGGTGGACAAGGCGAGGACTTGATTGCAGGAGAAGAGCTTTTTCGGTGGAAAGATTTTATGTATATATAGGACGCTGCTGGCAGCACCGAAAGAATAAGGACCGCAGAGCTCTCTACCCTCTACTGATCATATCCTATTCACTTTAGATATTGTCCGGGGACAAAATTAACTAGCTGTCAACGGCCGGAAAATCTTCGGTGATGACAACCACACTCCCCCACCAACCCACTATCATGAAAACCCAAAAGAGAATTAAAAAATGTAAATACATAGTAGAAATTAATATTTAGTATACCATC
>JACCEG010000046.1:286469-312072 GCA_014065205.1 Tuber brumale
TCCAGAAGTTCCCAACAATGAGTGATAGCCTCCTCTATAATATTTTTGACCTCATTGACAGGACCCTTCAGGAGAAACAGCTCAGGATAGTGCTTATGAAGCTTGTCTTTCACCAGAGACCAAAAATTTTCAATTGGATTGAGGTCTGGTGAATAAGGAGGAATTTCCATCAGAGAAATTCCATTCCTCCTGAGCCATCTCCTGAAAGGCAAGTGAGTCTTAGCATTGTCAATGATCAAAAATACCTCTTCCTCTCCAACATGCTCCTTGATATCCTCCCATATCCCTGGAAAGTCATATTGATCATAAACATCAATAATTGACTTTTCAGTCACTCCACCCCCAGCAGAAGTGGGATCAAGAAAAACAGGTAAAAAAAGACCATAAGTTTGACCATAAAAACAACCAGTAATCATCTGGCTAATCTTTCTCTCTCCTTTCCTAGCAGTAGGTTCAACACAATCCTTATTCCACTTTTCTTTTGGGTATCTAAATACCCATTTTCTTCTCTTTCCCCCCCCCTCTCCACAGCTACCTCATCCCCCCAAATTGCCTTCCTTCTCCACATCTACCTTGTCCAATTCCTATGGGCAAATGCCCATTCCAATCTCTTTTGAGCTAGATCCTCATCCAAATGAACCCTCTCTTGTGCCATCCACTTTTTAAGATGCTTTTGTGCAAGTCTTCTCTTCACTGTCTTAGCAGAAACATTGGGAGCCACTCTCTCAGCAATCTCAGAGTAGCTGGTATGGCGATCTCTGAGAGCTTCCTCTACTATAGCATCATCCTGCAACTTGGTAGTTTTAAGATGTCTTCCTCTACCTTCATTCTCCTTGCCCTCTTGATCTCTCTTTGCAAATGTGCTTTTGACAGTACTGAGAGAAATGTCAAGGTAGTGTGAAATTTGGTAATTTGTCATCTGAGGCTCGCGTAACCCGAGAATTCGTCCCCTTGTAAACTCAGAAAGGTGCTTGGAGGGAATAGGCTGTTTGGCATGACTGCGAAGAATAGGAGGCATAGTTTATTGAAAAAAAGAATCAAGTAAATTGGTTTGGTTTTGGTAGGTGTAGAGCAATTTCTTTAGGAAGTGTTGAGGGAACTGGGTGATGAGGAGGGGAGCGTTGCCGTTGCCGTTGAGAACTAGTTAATTTTGTCCCCGGACAATACCTCTCGGATTATGACGTCTTCATGCCTCGCAACCTTCCACCCAACACCCACCAACTCAATTCAAATCATCCATACCTCGCGGGGATTCCGGAGGCGTGTCGTGCGATTTATTCCAAACGCTGCGGTTAGCCTAATATGCTTTTACACTGAGGTAACATCTTGACATCCGCCTAAGTCCTCCTGCAAAGAAACACATCCAACCACTCGAATGCTCCTGGGCATCCCGTCTCATGACAGGCCTGGCTCGGCAACCTAACTACAACTCCTTCCTCTGATTTAGTTTCTCCTCCTAGAACATCGCGGTCCATCGGTCCGCACATTCAGGATGTCTGCCAATAAGCAGATATACGGTGAGCCGTCGAAAAGGGTCCGTGTCCAATAGGAGATATGTGAACAAAAAAGTATGGGATCCCGCCCACATTAGAACAAAGCTGGGTCATCCTCTGCCCCTCCTCCGATGGCCCCGGAAGTGCAAAGAAGCCCGAAATTGCTCTCCGGTTATGAGGCAAGCCCCACGGCACGGACCGGAAGGGGCGCCTCTGGACCCCCACCTCATGTTTGAAACCATGGATACTGCTCGGCGTGCTCAGATTATTGTTTCGCTTGGTCAGAAAGAGGTCTCGGGGGTGCGCTTTGGATTTGCGGATTCGTGGGAGGGAAATATTTGTCCGTCGCAAGTAATACAGGAGAGCCAAAGGGACTGCAAGGAGTGGAGGCTGCGAACAGTGGGAGTCTTTGTGAAGCCTGTCTTCCTTTTGCTAGCATGGGAGTACTGAGAAGAGAGGGAGACTTGCGTGGACGGGAGTGGATATGTGTGGTGATCGATGGAAAGATAGGATGATGACTTTGTCATGATTCATATATACTCCTATCTTTGCCGTTTAGTTAGTTGAGCTGAGCCATAGAGCGGAGAGAGAGAGAGAGTTGAATGAGAATGAGCGAACTTCCCCACTTACCCCAAAGTCTTGTGCGAGCGATTGGAGCCGCATTTTTATTGCATTACTAATCATCGTCGCCCTTTAAAACCTCCCGCCTTCGCTATTCTCTTACCGAGCTGTGTAGTGACGATACGTTCCACAGCCACAGCCCGCAAAGACATCGTCTACGTGTGCACGATGCGAGGCTTGTTCGCCTCTTCCTTGCTTAGGCGAGCACAATTCTTCACTCCGCGAAGCGCACTGGGCCTCGCCGCATCGAGCTTAGCCCTAGAAACCGTCTCCGGAACCCCCCCTCATTCGTCTTCACCGCCTCCCATCAATCTTTCAGCGGTTGGGTGTTCACCCCCACGAGCTTGCCCACCACCGTCTCGCTCCATAGGGCTTTATCGAGCGAGTTCTACGGGTTACCCCTGTGATAGCTACTTTTATACTTGCCTTCGGAGCCGAACTACTCTTTCTTGTCCTAGGCAAGCTCCATCACAATGCCACAATGCGGTTTATGTTTCTCGCGCGAATGGCTTCTGGGTTTACGAACTGGTCATCGCGGAATGGCATTATGAAATTTATTTATGGGGTAAGCTTCGGAATGCCGGTGTGTTTGCCTCCTTTTAGGAACAACAAAGAGTGGTGGGAGAACGCGTAGAGATTGGCACCGCCTGGGGGGTGGATGAACGCATGCGGTATGTTGGTATAGGATGGCTGTGGGAGGGAGGGAAGGTCACCCGGTTTTTAAAGAGGTTTCCAGCAGAGGAAAGGAATTTTAAACAGCTACAACTCCGGAGCAACGAGATCCCACAACACCGCTATCACAAACTATCACTCGACTGAAACGAAACGCCAAGGCGACCAGGCAACGATCAAAAAAAAGAGGGGTAAGAAAAATTTTCTCTCTTTGCGTTCACACTCTCGCTCAACAACTTGCTTGATTTCCCGCTCAACTTTCTACCTAACAGGAAAAAACAGGAGTATAAATAATCGATCCAAAAGCACCCTCCTATCCTTCCCCATACCGTCCCTATGGCCGCCACACATATCCTCTCAGCTCCACAAGCTTCTCTGCAAGTCCCCATTGCTTACGCGCGCTTAGAAGCTATAAAAAAACACAAAGACTCTTACGGCATAAGGCCCCGGCTACCGTACACTTCCCTCCGCACTGCTCCCGCAACCACATGCCTTCTTCCCGTGTGCCGCCTACTCCCGTGCGCTCCTGTGATAATTCCTGCATCGCCGAAACAAAAACATATAAACAACCGGCGGACAGCTGGACGAATGAACGAGTGAATGGACAGACGAACAAGAAGACTAGCGGACGAACGAACCAGCGGACAGGAGAACGAATGAACCAGCGGACAAGCGAACGAACAAAGAAGCGGACGGGGGTACAAACGAACCAGCGGACGAACAATGGACGGACGGATAAACGGACACGTGAACGGATGCGCAGCAAAGACAAAGGAGCGGTGGAGATGCTGTGGGATGGCGAGCATGCCGAGCATGTCCGGAACATGTCGAGCATGTTTTAAACATGCCAGACAGGTTCTGAGCATGTTGGGCACAGTGTGAGCATGCCAGCGGTATCGGCGGTTTCCCATGATTTCTGACAAGGAAAGCAGGCTATGAATGGGAAAGGCATGGTGAAGAAACATAAGAAGTCAGTTTTTTTCATCATCTAACTTTTTCTAATGTGAATCTAATACACCTAATTTAGGAATACCGCCGACCTGCCCTATCTGCTATGCTCCATATCTACGCTGTGCAAATCCGGGAGGTGTATGAGAGTGCGAGATGGCGAAGTATTGTCGTGAGGACGCCGAGGCACCAACAACAGTACTAGTACGTTTCAGGATACAGGACCTTGATGTCCCCGCTGTCCAGACCCGTGGCCGAGAAGACGGTTCTGAGGTGGCCGGGTCCGGTACCGTAGTCTTGTATGTCCACAGAGAAGGCTGTTTACGGCGAAGGTGCCTTGACTGAGATTTTGCGGATGTTGTGGTGCCCTTGTGGTATGTCGGCTTGGGAACGGGCTTTTGCTCGGTGGTGGGAGAATTAGGAAGGGGAAGCGGGCGAATGGAGGCATTGGAATCAGGATTGCGGGGGGCCTGCCCAGACTTCAGAGATCGTCTGTTTCCGAGTGATCGTGCATGATGGCTATGATGTTGGGAACTTGTTAAGTCGTGTGTTTATATTGGCACAGATTGGATACACTTAACAAGCCTCTTTAAGTATTACGAAATCGCGATAATGGATCCCAAGCTCTTGATATACTAATTGAGATAGCATGCCAGAAATCATCCCAAACTAGCATTGCCGAGAGCGCCTTGGTATATGCCGGCAGACCTACACTGCCGGAAATTGTGTCCGCGACTTCTCGATTCTTTTTGTCAATACCGGGATCTAGTTCCTACTAGCTCTGTAAGCCCTTGCGCTATACCAGTTAGGTTGCGATACAGACTAGCTGATGTAGTGGGTAGAGTACCTTCAAGTTCTACAATTCTTACGCAGATCAACTAACGGCAATCCCACTTGCAGAGCTTGCATCGCGAGTCTGAGGTTTCTGCAGGGAATCTTGCTCATCATGATACTTCGTCATTTCCACTACTTCTAAATCTCTCTCGAGTATAATCTTGTCTTGCGCTAGAATCCTCAGTGTTTCATCGCCTCGGCAGTCTCGCCACGTCTCAGGAATGCGAAACATATTCGTCCGCGCTGGTGCTCTCGCACTACTGATAAAATAGCTGCTCGCGGGGGGATCTAACGATGTCCGGTGTCTGAGCGGGCCATATGCACGGTTTGGAGTGGTGATAGTTTATCATGGTAGGTGAATGGTAGTATCGGTCAAGGTGGCGGTAAAGAAGAACCCGCGATAAAGGAGATCGAAGTTACCGTTATTACGTAGTCATGTCAATGTTCCCTTTGTCAAACAGGGAAAGCGGGGCTTGCGAAATAAAGATTGGAACCTTTCGGTGTAGGTATACCGATCATGATGGGTGTTCGATGGACGATTTTTTTGATACAAATGGCATCTTCCGGCCGTCCTCACCAGGACCCAGCCGTCATCTACGGGGCCCGGCCGTCATCGGCAGCCCCCTGTAGGAATCTGACGGATTCCTCATTTTGAGACACCTGTAGGGCCCGCCCGTCTGCCCGGGTAGTGGTCTGGACGGACGCCAAGATACCGGCCCATCCCGGGCATCCTCCCATGCACCGCCGTCCGTCCCGTCCGGTCCAAAAGGCGGACGGACTGGACGATTGGGAACACTGGCTCAAACTCAGCCCGGTCTCTCCCTTTACCCCTAAAACCAAATCATCTGGATCCGTAGGTGGCATCTCATCCCACCTCTACTCCTCAAAGCTTAGACACTATGAGCCGGGAATTGAATTTCAATTAACAGCTAGGCAAGGTTGACTTACACTGTTCCCAGCAAAGGTGTGCCTTATTGCGCACCGCTCCAGACACGACTAGCGTAGCTTTCGAGATCCTGTGCAGTGAATATGATATTCCCTTCGCCTTGGGCCGCAAGTGGCTGGCGGAGGAGGATTTTGTCGAAATTGAGTGTCAAGGGAGCCCCAGTGGCAACAAGTGGAGGTGCAGGTACTAAAGATGCAGGACCAGCAGGTGCCGGAAGACCAGGTGCTGGAACAGGTCCAATAATGTCGACCATGCGGATTTTTGTCGGTTTAATGACCGGTGGATGAGGGCCAGAGCGGGTAAAACGCTGGCTCTGTACGGTGAAAATTTCCCATTGCTCGAGATGAATGGTTCTGGCTCCTTGGGAGGCCAAAATGAGAAGAACAATTTTCACCTCTCCCATAGATTTCTCTAGCCACCAGTGGGCAACCGCCCGCAAGTGTTTAAGGGATTCTGAAACCCCACACTCGATGACTAGGGTTGGCCAGTCGGTTTCAAAAGGGCGGTACAAGAGAGGTTTGACGGCTGCATCCGCTTCTTTGTGGCTCCCAATCCCTTGAAATCTTGTACTATCTACAGGGCCCAGAGCCTCGTCCACCCCCATTGCGATTACCTTCTTCCAGAAAACAATTGCAAGCCCTCCACTAGCCATTTCGTGAACTGCGCCCGGCATGATTTTGACAATCAATGCTTTTTCGTTATTCAAGTACATGAAGCGGAGTCCTTTGCGGTGGGTGTTGCGAAAATCATCGATAATCGCAAGCTCGTCCTCAGTTACCGGTGAAAACACAGCGTACTGGCCGGCGTTACCGAAACACAATTTTTCAGCCTGCGATTCAATAGCCTCACTAAATAAGAGGAGACCACCATATCTCTGGTGTTCTACCCCTTCCAATCCCTCCCGGAGGTAATAGCTGGTGTCATCTGGCCTGCCAGGAGCCGGGGTTTGTGGGGCCGAGGGGGTTTGGTAGATAGCCGCTTGCGGAGCTGGTACTGCAGCCATTCTTTCTTGCAGTTGATGGCAGATATGGAGGCCAGTGGTCCGAGCTGGGTGGTGTCGGTATTCTGCTCTGTAGCTGGTGGGTTTTTCTGGGTTTTTAAGGTTGCGATGAAATATGGAATCCTGGAGCTGTTTGTCGGCTTGCCAATTCAGTGCAGTATTTTGGGCGATATGACGTCATGTGGGATTGTCACAGGATCACAGAGCACGAGGCAGAGGTTACAGTAGTTTCACTCTCTGCCTCGCGTACTGTGGGGAACGGAATAAGGTTTACAGGTATTCTGATATGAGTACCTATATTTGTGTTGTATTTAGTACTCTTAGGATTTTGTTTGGGTAACTGTTGAGGTGTGTTTGTGGGGGGCAAATCTTTTTTTTCGGGGGCGCATGAGAAGGGCCTCTCCACCAACCTCTTTTCTTTAGAGGGAGGAAGGGGAATGCATCTAATAAATGAGGCAAAAATATGGCAACTCCCTTGGCATCAAGGGAGGCGACGAGCACATACGGGTTTGCGATAGAAATAGAGTTTTCTCCTTGCTTTTTTGTCTATTTTGTTGTTCACTCTCCGGCCTTATGATCATTTCCCACTTTCCTGTTCGGACCCGATCTTTGCTTGCTCTTTCACTGCTTGTAGAATCTCAAATTGTTGAACCGTGTGCTATGTCGTTGGAGTTGCCTCCTTCGGTAAGGTCTGGTGTCCTTTTTTTCTCTCTCTCAAAGGGGCTGAGCAGCTCTTTTCTTGCAGTGCTTTTCGCCCCTTTTCCAAAGTAGGGAATTCTCGACTACATAGAACCAGGTTCAATTATGTAATATTCTACCGTACGTAACGTTTTTAGAAGCCTCCAGAACCTGAGTTACGTCCGGGTAGCCCAAGTTACAGCGGTTCCCGTAAAATACATCACAGTTCAACCACAAGTTATGCAATAAGTGACCCCTCATTCATTCCCCATGTCCAAGACTTTAAAACATGCAGAGCACACGGTGCGTGTCTCCGTTCACTACACAGTACTGTACCGCTACTGTGTTGGAGTAGGTATGGTGGCAAGGTTTAGGGTGGTACAAGATTTGACTACGCAATGACCAACAAATACTGTTATGACTTGAGAGGCCAATGACAGAACCTGCGTTTCGTGGTGTAGTTGGACAAGAAGGCAGGGAGCTCTGTCTAAATCCATACCCGAGTATAGCTTAACGATTCCACATCCATCAAGCCAAAGATTTAAAGAAAAATATACAATGTGGAGGAGAATCAGAAGGAGTAACTGAAAGGGAAAAGGAATGCCATGGCATCAAACCACCAGAAGTTCAACTTTAACCCACGCGTGCACAACACGGCCTCTTCGACCAAGCCACCCAATTTGTCGCCATAAGGTGAAAACTCTTGAAGCCCTCTCAATCCTCCTCCGCTCTGTACGCATGACGGACAACGATCAGCGGCAAGTAATTTCTGCTACCCGACAGTAAAGACTCTATTGTAATAAACTACGGTAGCCGCGGCCAGGCCTTCCCGAAATCTCTAACAGTTTTTGGGCAAAATTCATCGTTGGTGGGGTCCAAGCATCATGCCGGCCATAAGACACCAAAATGGTCGAAACTCAGGGTCACGAAAATCGCAACCTGCACCCCAGTTTCGAATCGCTGGTTGCGCGGTATTACGGTAAATCCCCAGACCTCACAACATGATTTACAATACCGGTAACACACAGGTGAAGTTACCATGTGTTGGGGTTTGACTACATGTAGATTCCGGTGGCGCATCCCCAGATCTGGATTCTGGTATTTTTCAACAATTGTGATACTCGTAGCTCAGCAGTCAGGAGCCAGAAGTGATGGGTAAACTATCATACTAGCCAGTGATCGCTTGGCTACCAATACAGGATCGGGGGTCGGGGGAAAGTGGCGCTCGCAAACTATCATTTCTTTCTCGGCCCTTGCTAATTAGAGAGTCTAACATCGTGAAGCTGATTTGGCCAGGGCAGAGGGTTCCTCCAACTATTTCGTATCCCGGGGGAATGGGTAGAGATCGACAATAAATAGCCCACCCGTATGGTCGCACAGTCGAAATTTAGTGCCGGGGGAATGAGTTGGCCCCTCTTATCCCTTCTGGAATCCGGGTGGCGGTGCTGGTGGTCGCTGGTCAGGGGGTGTCTGTTGTCTCCGAACCTCTATCGCGCAACCAGATTCCCACTGTGAGTTGAACAACACCAACTACGAGGAACATGACGACGATAGCTGAAAGGAATCGGGGATAAGCTTACCTCGTAGCGCTACACATGATGGGGAAATAAAGGGGCATAAATTCTAGCCTATGTTGGGTACTTGGAAACTCACCCGGGTTCTGTGATAATCCACACTTGTTGAATCGTCCAGCCTTTGGGCGTCAATTGTGACAATGTGTGATAGGAATCGCTAGGGAATGCGGCGAAGTCATATTTAGGGGCCCACAAATGGAGGGTTTTCTTTCCCATAGGTATTTGATGGTTAGAGGGTGGGAAAATATAGCCATTGGGGGGTGTTTGGAAACCGACAACTGATCCACTATCTATCGATCGGATGCATGATTTCCTGAGCAGTACAAGGTGCTAATATGGAACGAGTGATTGAATTGTGCAGTGAGTGGCTGAGCCACCAAGTTTCACCCAATGGATTTTGCCCACTTGAGGGAAGGGCAGCTTCCAGGCTATAAACCCTCTTTCATCCTCTATTCTTCCTCACCTGGCGGAAAATTATCGTTACGAGTGTCAAAAAGCACATTCAATCCCCATCTCAACAATACCCAACTTCTTGCAATCCAACAATGGATCGATCGGTAAGATGGGCAATCAATTATCACAGTAGGCTCCTCATGTTGATTTCAAGTTGCGGGTCCACCGATTAAAGCTAACTGCCCTTGTTCTGGCTCCTTCGCGAACAGATATACTCAAGGCAGCTACTCGGGCAACACCGGTGATAATAATGATATAGAGGGGAGAGATTATGTGGTTAGAGGTTAGAGGGGGTAGGATTTGGAGATTCGCAATTCTGAAACGCTACGGAGGAACACATGCATGAAGGCGGTACAGTACAGAATCAGCAGTGTTAATGCAAGGCATAATCAATGTTAGACGGGCGTGGTAGAATCGTGTGTGAAAAGTTTTGGTATGGTCCCCCGCAAACCACACAACCACACGAAATACCCCGTAGCACTGCACTCCTATTTATGGCCCTGATGGAAACGAGCAATCCCACGTAGATTCAACTCCGATCGCATAAATAGGCTAGTGTTCCAGATTCTAAAACCAACCAGGATCTCTCGGAAGCATGTGGAAATTTATATTAGGGAAACCCTAATCCTCCTCTAGCGTCCCGATCCCCGACCTCGAAGGGTGATAATGGATTTCCGGGATTTTCACGGTATGATACCGCTATTCAGCTTTTCAATCCATTCGCAATTTCAATGAGGAAGGGAATGTATGGACTAGAAGTTGGTGGAAGCAGAAGCGTTTCGGGAGTCTTAGACATTAGCACTAGGGATACCGGGGATCCGGGGTTATACTTCGGAGGTCTTGAGAAAACTACTAGGTATCGCACCGTAAGAGTTGGGAAACCAGAGAAGAAGGAAAAAGGTATGAGGACTGTTTGGGACCCCTAGAGTCCTGGCTGACTATTTTAGATGAAGTTTGAAGGAGCTGTGCAAAAAGCTGGTGTGGGATCTGATGGAGTAACCCCATCGTACTGTATGGTATTAGGATATGCTGACTGGAGTAGGTCTGTCCTCCTGTCAAGCTGGACTGTCTTTTCAGTGTGTTCCAGAACAGTTAGCCCTTGGTGTGAGGAGCTACCACAAGTTGTTCTTAGTTATGTTTTTCCTTCCTTACTTTTAGATAGAACATCCGAAATTCCATCTCCACTCAGCAAGGTCCCAGTGCAGTTATCCTTCAACTGTGTGTTTCACGGCGCCATCACAGATACTTCGCCCTACGGCAATTTCTTCCTGTCAGCTTTTGCCCCGCACAGCTAGTTCCAAACGGAATTGTTGCCATCAGGATCATGACGGAGGAAGGATAAGGAAATCGGCGAGGTTGACGAAGGTGGAATATGTTTCCAAAGAAACAGCTCGTGTATATATAGGACACCACCGGCAACGTTAAAAGAACAAGCACCTCACTTTGCTCTCTCGCTATCACGCCTGAATTTTATTAAAAATTACTATGAGTGTAACTGTTTCTTTTCTTTCTGTCTGCATGAATAGGGCCAATCTATGCTAACTTTTGGTAAATGGGGGGAGTACTTCGGACCCTCACCACAGTGGTGGAAGCAGATATCGTTCACTGAATGGTCAAGATGGCACAGAGCTAGCCAGAGGACATAAATATTAGAACTTTTCGGTGTAGTTGTTCCGATCGTGATGTCCGTGTTCGACGGGCATCTTTTTTTTTATGGTACTCGAGTACTTTGCCTATGCTGGGTTTTCTACGCTAAGGTGTGTCCGCTTGTAATGTGTTCCACCGCTCAGCGCATTGGGCAATACAACAGGCTGAACCTTAGTCATGATTGTAATAGTGGCTAGGATCTCGGTGAATGGCTCGCAATACTCTGCCGTGGAATACATTAACCTTGAAACTACATCTATCCAAAATATTCCCAATAACTTATGCAGCCCACAATCCCATCTTCCCAAACTCATCCGCTGTGAGCTACCCCCGTTACTTCCTAAAGTTATACTTGCAATGGGTATGGTATCATACTTCCTCCCCCTCAGCATCGCCCGGCGTCCTGTCTCCTCCCCCTCCTCATACCCCAACAGCCCCTCATCCGTCGCGCTCTCTTCACGAACTCCTTCACCCACTTATCATACCCGCATTTTATTCTTCTCTAAGCTCAATAAGATACAACATTAGTTGATTGCGAGCGGTATCCATACTCCTCCTGGAGCAGCATATTCTTCCCATCCCCCCAATCCTCCTAGATCTTTGGATAGACTTTTGAGCATACCCTAAGAATACATGAGTAACGGAATTTACAATAAATTTTGAAAAAGGCTCAACCCCCAATGCGAGGCAACCCTCAACCCCTGCACCGTGGAGAAAAGTGACGGTAGGATTTGAGTGAATTGAGTTTGCTAAAATTGGGAATTATCTCCCGCGTCTGTGTGGGGACATAGAAGGATAGGGAAATACGTCTATTGGTGAGGTTTGAATAAATAGTGTTATCTACGAGTATTTACCTTCAACCCGCATATAGCCAAAACAACCCCCAACACACCCCAGTCTTGAGCACAACCCTCAAGCCAATCTTCCAAAACCACCCATCCTCAACTACCCCCGCTACTTTCCGAAGGGCTGACAGCATCATACACACAATGGGTACTACTTCCTCAACCTCAACCTCCTCCCATCTCTTGTCAGAACAACATACTCCTCCCATCCACCCAATCCTCCCAAAGTTTTTGATAGACCTTTGCGCATAGCCTCTGGCCGATAGTAGAATCCGAAATGGGACACATCGAGTAATGCTATGCAGATCTTAACCCCGCAGCCACTGGAGGACTCGAGTACCGTAAATTGAGTTCGCTGAAGTTGGTAGATGATCTGCTGCATGTTGGATGGTGAACTTTATGGCTGCACCACATGTCCGCCTCCCCACCGAACTCTCAACAACCCTAACCCAAATACGAAGGGCCCCTGTCCTTCCTATTTCCTGACCAAAAACCCTGACCCTACCACATACACACGATACCTTCTGCATGTTTGACTAACAACTGGTCAAACACCTGAAACGCGACTTGTTACCGCTATTCCGACATCTCCTTACTGCCAGTACTCCTACGATATCATCAGGAGATACCCCGGCCAGGTAAATCCTTAGCCACACTCATACCCTCGGTCATACTCGTGCCCGCGGCAAGAGCAGAAAATTAGGAGCCGGTGAAGTTGAATGTGATAATGGACTCGGCATACGCTGGAAGTATGTAGGAAAGGATCTGGATGATCCAGAAAGGATAAAATGCAGCCTGTTTTCCCTTTGTCAGTTGTTTTCATTCTATCATCCAAAAGTTGTCTTTGGCTCCTCTGTTACCAGTCTTTTGAATCCGTCAGTCTTTCGTTCATTTCATTTCACATTTGTCTTTGCAAGAATAGCTCTCCAGATTGGATATTTGAATACCATCGCTATACCGCACAATTATCTTTTCATACGAGCCTACTTAGTGTCCAGACCGCTGTCCGTAAGCCTTGTTGTTAAAAGCTGCGTGGGTGTGGGGGCGCGGCGGGCGAGGGAAATACACTTATTGGTGGATTTGGAATTGAGACGGTGCCTACTGATTAGAACTAAAAGTTAACTTCGGCAGGAGCTGATAACATTGATGATTGAGTAGCGCGGGGTGGCCACGATGGCGATTCGCGCGCAGTCCCTTCTGCTCTCGAATGTGGGTACGGGTAGTCTCCTGGCCCCACCATTCTGTTTCTTCAATTCCCTACGCCTTTTTGGGAATTAGCTTTGGGAGTGTCAATGAACGACCCATCCAATTCCCCGTCAACAAAACAAAACTTCTTGGAATTGAGAGTCAATCAATAGCTGAGACACTCGGCCAGAAAGATCATTTTCGGGTGCTAAGTTTTGAGATAATTTGTCAGTTTTGCACGCCTGAGAAATGTTACACACACCAAAGTCTTTGCACACGAATATCTTGCATAATTGTTTTTTCAACCCCGGAGCTAGATACCTCGGGTGAGATGGGCGATCTGTTATCAGAAGTCTTGGGTTACTAGTGGCAGGGCACTTGCAAGGTTTAGTTACCATTTCTCCAGGCATGAGTCGTGGGATCCGGTAAGACTTTCTCGCGGCAGGTGTGACTGTAAGTCTGAATTGCATAATACTGTAGTTGGGCAAGAGGAGCAAGGACCTCCCATTCGAAGGCATACCACTCAACTATCTCACATCTATCTCACATCAAGTCGGCTAAAACCCTAAATGAAAATAACCAGCGGGCGGGACTCAAAAGGGCAAAACAAGGGAAGTAAAAAAAACCCGTTCCATAATACAACCGCATTCCAAATACAACCACAGAGCGCACAAAGCTCATCTAAGATGCCCGATCACGGCTTAAGAACTCCCGCCACCAACCGCCACAAAGCCTCTTCAACAAAACTACTCAATTTGTCGCTATACTGTAAAAAAAACTATTGAATTCCTGACATCCTTCATCGTATCCCCAGCGAAGCTGGGCCGGTGATGAACAAAGACCAGTAGCAAATAATTTCCTGTTACCTTGCTTATCCTTTTATCATTTTCTCTTTGTCGATAGGCTACCATGGTTCGTCACAAGTCCAGCTTGGTCGCGAGTACTGTTCAGCTTGTGACTTTACCTGCATCAGATTGTTGGTGGAAATGGGCCCTCAGACCACAATAGGCTTAGTTCCAAAAGCTGCCTGGATTGGATATAATACTTAACCGGGGGCCATTGATGATCAGTGAGAGGGGATAGTGACTATCGTGCCTAATGGCCAGGGCAAGTTCGTCTCCTTGCCGATCGTGCAGCGATTCGGTCAGGTTACACGGGCGATACTGTGGAGCGGGTACATACCTGTTGCCGAAAAACTCTACTGTCTTACCCGTGATGGAGGAAGATTTGTGTCATCGAGCTGCCAAGATAGAATGCCAGAATGCTGCAGAGCTACTCAGGGTTACTAGCATTACTAGGATTGACATTCGCACGAAGGGCGAGAATGGCGGGAAATTCTTTCAGATCGAAGTTAATCCTAAACCTGTACCACTCCCCTCCAAATTAACTTGGGTGTTTCTGTGGTCTGATTTTTGAGCTAATACGTCCAGAATGTCACCGGCACCAGTCGTTCGGGTCGTGATGACCAGGACAGTCTTTGGGTTATGGCTGTTAGGGGATTTGGATGGGAGTATGCATCGTTCGTGAGGAAGTGTATCGCTACTACCTACCCTTTGGAAGACGCTCGTACAATTTGGCCACCGGAGGCAGTAGTCTGGGGTTTGGATAACTTTACGGCTTGGGGAAAGTGGAAGGGGAAAGGGAAGGTGGCGCCGCTAAGGACAGCGATAAGTAGGTGAAAGAGTTGTAAATGAATAGATGACCAGATCAAGTTGGATAATTCGATATGATTTCTTTAAAATGAGGTGCATATCGGATGGAATAATGCTGCATTTCGGAGCTAAGCGGTGAGCTGACTAAGGGGAAAACACAAATACCAAGTGATATTCCTCCAACTCCCATTCATCCCGCACAAACCAACAAGAGGGTCGCCCGCGTCTGACCATACTCAACAGGATAACTAGCTGTAGTTCGGCATCTGGAGCCCATCTGGGTGGCCTGGTCGGCATGTGAGACCGGTGATGCTGGGATGGCTGGTATTTCAGGAATAGTGATTGGTACCGCGGGTGGGGTAGTTGGACTGGGAGTGAGGACCGGTGTAGGAATGGGTATCGAAATTTGATGTCTATGCTGGAATCGGATGTTTGTACCTTGTACATATATTTTTCTTGGTATTGCCGTCGTCTGTGGTGTGACCGATCGGCTAAGAAGCTATTTAAAGTTGACCCAAGTTTTTTAGGACGTGGCCGGAACTGCGGATATCTGTGGGCCTCGTGTGATCGGCATGATTGGTCTGATTTTCGGGAGTCTTCAGGGTACTTGTCTATACATTGGCCTGGATTGAGCGGAACACCAGCATATGCGTCGGCGGCCTCTGCGCCTACATAATTACACTAGCGTTACATGCTACCCTTCCCACCGCCTATGACCCCGGGTGTTTAATGGCTGGTTGGTACGAAACTTTGCGGCGATCTGGATTGCAAGCTTTGTTGGAAACCACGGAAAGCCGGAGATGCTGCTCGGCATGCTCACGCTAACCCAACATGCTCAGAACCTGTCTGGCATGTATAGAACATGCCAGATATGCCCAGGACAAGCTCGGCGTGTTTGTGTTTCCTTTCCACCATTACCGCCCGTTAGCCCGTTCCTTTATTCGCCGTTCGCATATCGTTCGCCTTTGGCCACACGCTTGTATACCATTCGCCGTTCGCTCGCCAGTTTACCGTTTGATTGTTCACCTATTACCGTCAGCCATTCGCCATGATCGGGCGCACGACTTACTGTTCACTGCCCTCCCCCCTTAGCCGTTCACCATTTATCCTTTATTGCTTCTTTGCCGGTTCGTTGCTCGTGGTTCGCTTCCGGTCGCTTTGGACGGTGGATATGCTAAAGGTGGGTACGATCGCGAGAGTGGGAGCGGGAACGCGAACGGTAGGAATGCTGCTCGTCAGCGGGAGTCTTTGTGGATCTGTATTTCCTCTCTTAGCTGGGGAGTGGGCATAAGGGATAGGGACTTGCGCGATGGAATAGGGAAGGCGATGGACGGGTGTGGAGGATGGTGGAGGATGGTAGAGCAAGCGGGGAAATTTCTTTTGGCGTTTATTTATACTCCTGTTATTTCCTGTTCGTTAGAGAGTAAGTTTTTGAGTAAGAAAGAAAGAAAGAAGTTGACGAGCGAGCGAGAGAGTTCCTTTAGAGAGAAAACGAAGAGTGAAAATTTATTCCCCCTACCCCGCTATTGAACTCCTGCTAGTCTTGGCGTCCCACCCGGCACGAGTGATGTCCGGTGACGGCGAGGCTGTGAATCAAGCTCCGGAAACCCCAGGTGCTTATGAAGCTTATGTTATTGCGTGAACATTTGTACCGGACATGGAAATCGGGAGCAGGAAAGGGAGAAATGGTTTGCAATGTAGAATGACCGGGATGAAGAGCGCTTGGAGAAATATGTGGTGGAGAAGAGGCCACAAGGAAAATTGTTAGGCATCTGAGGTCTGCGGTGATGCTGGTGTACAGTAGTTGGAGGTAACTTACCTGATCACCGGATAAACATCTATCAGTATACTAGTAATTTACCCTAAATCCGGGAATCAATCGCGTGATAAGAAATTACTCAGAATTCCTCAATACTTTGAAACTATCGGAAATGCTTTCAACTTTTCCCTGTAGTGTACTTCAGGCTTGAACTGGAAGACTAAATCTTTCAGATATCCGCTAGGCATTTACAGGGAGGTCGTAAACTACATTGCATATATATATTCCGGTGCCACCGGGTATCCATGGAGTCCGCAGGCTTTGGCAAAGATTGGCCTACAAAGCCCAGGGTAGTCTCACTTTGGCCGGGGGCTGGCTGGACTTGGTATCCCCCGGCCATCTACAGCCTGGCCATTTACTTGCGATGTATTGGTCCCACTGGGTGACTTGCGCTCCGGGACTCCAGTGGCCCGCCATCGAAAGTATTTGTTGAGAATCTACGCTATAATAGCAGGACTTGATGAGATGCAAGCGATGATATTTTTTGTGTACTTGAGAAGAAGAGAAGACAAGACAAAGTAGAAGAGACAGAATAAAGTATTGAAAAAGGTGAGAGGGAATAGTCATTCCTTAAACAACCTAGGTCCAGTGCTTTCGTGAGGACGTAATCCTCAATGCACAGTTCTCATCTAATATGCACGCAACCCCAGACCGTCCACAGTACGGCCCCAAGTCCACACAATCCCAATTCCCATTTCGCATATCTATCGGATCTTCCAACGGTATTGGTATGGGGGAGTTGGGTAGATATACGGGATGTCTCGTGTGTCTATTTAACTTCACTGTACTTCACTCTGTGCTTCTCGGTAATCCGTTGAGCTAATAAGCTAATATGCTGCTCTAATCACAGACCATCACTCATGATACCTTTCCAGGAACTTTCATATCCTCTTATCAAACATAAATCCTATGGTCCAATACGACCCTTTATATGCTTCCGCCCGAACCCTTACAGGTCCCCATCCCCTAATGTCTCTACCTAACTACGAGCTGGGATTCATCACAGGGTTGCGTTTCACTTTTTTTTTTGCTTACTGGTGCCACGGCAAAGACTTCGGCTTTACTTGTATATTACTAGGGGTCCCCGGGGATACTTTTCAGAAGAGCAGTGGGGTAGGCAGTGTTGTTGGGTCAACTTGCTTTGTTGTAATACTCTTCAGGACGTATACTGGTTTGGTAGCCCCTTAGTTTGGCCGGGATATATTTTATAGAACCACATCTCTCCCGCCTATAATGCCAGGTGTTGTCAAAACTTCTGTAGATAGGGCCTGGTGTTAGTTAGTATCATAGTCATCGCGGAATCCAACAGTCCGCCACACAAACAAAACTCGCCCTGGTGTATAGGGCGCTCCACCATCCCGTCCAGACCAGTCCGGTTTTTTTTAGTATCATAGCCCCCCCCTTAAGCTTCATGTGGGGACCCCGGACAGTTTGGAACACTAGACCCGAACCCTCGGAAGACTCACCCTGTCCAGCAAAAACTGGAAACCGGCCAACTGAAGAACCCCGGTTAACCCAAATGAGGCCCAGATGCATTGAAAGGATGGACGCTCCAACATCGAGAAAGTGAATCTAGCACTAAATAGCCCAAAGTAATAAATGGTGAGGGGGGTTTAAATCCGAAGAAATAGGTGTTTCTGTTTTTTTCTTGTTTTCAAAAAAGTACTTATTTTTACAATTATTAAGGTGGTTGCTGTCAATACCAGAGGTGGGGTGTTATCATAGTGAAGAAATACTGTTAAATTCAACAATGTTCGAAGCATCCTTTATTTAGCAACAGAAAATCCGCAACAATTCCGGACAACATTTTCTTTAATAATATATAAAAAAAGTAGAAGGAATAGTTGGATGATGAATTCCCATGATCCTCCCTTGCTCAGATCTAATCACCAATTATATTTTTATTTGTAATCGAACCCCCCCTTGATACAACTCCTGTAAAAAAGCAAGATACCCTTGCTTACAAAAACCGGGAGCGCCAAGATCCTCTATCATACCCACTAGTTGTGCGGGTGCGTTTCGACATATCATACATGACCTTGATGTCCAGTTTGTCCAGATCCGTGTCCGGGAAGAGAGACAGAGTTCTGGGGTAGGACAGGGATCTAGCCTTGTAAAAGCCAGTCGGGGCTATTCAAGGGGGGGGTGGAGCTTTAAAAACCGATTTTACAAATGACTTAGCGACCATAGTGGTATGCCCTACTTTGGGATTGGCTTCTGTACGGCAGGGACCTAGCCAGGGTCGACCCAGGGAATTGGGGGGGAGGGTGGGTAGGTGGTTGGAAATATTGGAATCTGCCGTGGAGGGCGAGGGGGGGCTAAGTGTGGGCATATGGAAGATATATATGTATTCTTGGGTTTTGAGTAACCTGATGTGAAGCATTTAGTTTGGGCGCCCGATGTAATGGGGTGCGAGGGTGCGAAACTTTGTTTCATATTCACTTCATACGAGCAGTGCCGGTAAGAGGTTTTCTCCGGTCCGCTTAATCCCTGCCTGGTATCAAGAGTACCTACGAGTACCGATAGTGAGTGTTGTTTCTCCCAATTGGGAACTCGCGTGATCCCTGCATGATCTCTACTCGAGTACGGGTACTAGGGTACAGTACTAGAGGAGTCCTCAGTGAATATCGTTTCTCAGAATGGGGCAAGACATGTTGGGAGAATCTCCCTCCCGTGAATTACGATAACCCCAAAACAAAAAAAAAAAACCACCCACAGCATCCCCGCCGCCCCCACGATTGACCACAGCCCAATACATCCTCCTCCTCCAGTTCTAGCATTGCCAGTTGTGAGCTCCAGCTCATCTACCGGTGGTGGGTTGATCTTATACTGTGTTAGGAAACGCTTATCCTCCTCCTGGGTCTTAATCCCTGACATCCAAGCTTCCAAGCACGAGGGGGGGATAATGGACCTCAAGTGTATTCACTGTGCCCAACTCTCAATCTACAAGTATCCTCAACTTCAATAATTCTCTCAACGTACCTTGTATCACGCTTCGCTAAACACTCAGACCCCTCCTTCCTCTCGGTCTTCGTACCATTGCATACCCCGACAATTACTAACTATCGTAATCTCGTGAAATTCCACGCCCTTTGGCATGGCCATCGCTAAGTGTCGCTCCCCGACACATTCATCCTCTATCGGTTCACACACCTCTCTAAGTTCTCCTACCAGTGGCAGTTCTTCTCACCCCTCTATGCGCACCGCTTGCTCCCGGAGGTGTCGTCGTAAGCCAAATCTTATCCAGACCACAGAGTCCCCCGCCGGTAAAAACAACCCCTTGCTCTACGGTAGTAGACTGCCAGTACTCAAGTGAGTGAAGTGTCGTCCATTGTGTAACCAAATCGGGTCCACCTCCCTAGCTCCATATGGTCTAGCTCTAGAGCATGCGCTTGTCCCCCCGGTGAGAAATGTGAGGATACTCGAGTACCGTATTCGTACCCAGACGCAATATGATGGGGTTGTACCACCATAGTTGCGGGGTAGGCGCTAGCCGATTAGGGCCCGCTTTGCAGATGAATTGATTAAGTTGTTGCAGCATCAACTTCCACTCTAATACCTGGGTACTTGTGTTCCATTAGAGTCGTAAGGAGTCGCTTTTAGTGAGCTAGCCTGGAATAGGACCGTTTGCAATTAACAAAGTTTCCGAAACTGGTGATAGGCCGAAATCTGTTCTTTTTAAAAAAAAAACTCCCTAAAGCTTAGATTCCTTAGTACCGGAGATTGCAAGAAGTCCTGCTCCAGGCCAGTTTATCAAAGAGCGAGCTGACGCGGTACTCACGTCCTAGCACCCCATGGGCTCTCAAAACCGACTATCTATATAAGGGTCTGTTTAGATACAACGCTTGCATTGCCTTGCCCCTCGCAAAGTGACTGTTTCCTTCCGTTTGGTGATTACCGTATTATTACCGCGGAAACGGTCGCAAAACTGGAAGGGAGCCGTTGTGTCCAAATGGACACCTGGCGCAGGGAAGCACATATGCATGGATATGCAGCCAAGAAGGTCAAGGGCGTGAGTTATTAATTGTGAACATGCATACTGTGTGAGGGGAGAGAACAAAAAATACTTCTTTGCACCAGTACCAGTGAAACAAGCAAGGTTACGGTATTCTCACTCTCACTCTCACCAGGTGTAGACTGCCTCTCCTCTCTTCAATCGCCGGTTGCCGGGTATTGAATCCCTAGGCTTCGCAACATGATTTACAACAGCACAGGTGAAGTGACGGAAAGTCGATGATATCTGAGAACCTGCAGGTTGCGGTGACGCACACCCAGATCCATTCAGCTTCAGACCTTGTGTTTGGCTACATCCCCAGTTGGCTAAGTAATATGATATATGGATCTGGGTCTGCATTGCGGTATTTTTCAACAACTGTGGTGCCCCCACTTGCCCTCCGGCAGTTCAACAGTCGGACCTCTGTACTCGAGCAGTGTTGGCTAAGCTACCATACGAGCCAGAGATTGCTCGGCTGCCCATACAATATCGGGGGGTAGCGGGAAAGTGAAGTGAACTCGCTCTCGTTCGTTTCTGCGGCGTTGCCGATCGGAGAATCTAACATCTTGGGGCGGATTGGCCCGGAGACGAGGATTGGCCCAGCCCTCACGTGTTTTGAAAAAAAAAATAAAAAATAAAAAAGAGAGAAAATTATGCGGAGTTGACTATAAGTAAACAAGCCATCCGTAGGGTCACACAATTGAAGTTTGGGGTAGTAATAGACGAGTTTGCATCGATTATCACTCCCGGACTCCAAGTGCCACTGTCAGTGAAGTTACTAGCCTATTTAGTCACTGGAGATAGTCCCTATACAAGTGCACTAGAGCGCAACCACAACCTTACTGAAAATTGAACGCCAACTATGAGGGACATAATGACAATAACCGAAAGTAATCTGGGATAAGCTTATTTTGCAGCATCGCACGTAATGGGAAATAGAGGCGCACGAATTCGCCTTTGGGGGCACTTGGGAGTTCGTTGGTGTTAAGAGATAACCCCCAATGGCCGAATCTGCCAGTGTTTGGGCGTCTACTCCAGTACCGTGACAATTCCTGTAGGAATCGCCGGGGAATGGGGTGCAGTGGCATATAGTGGCCCACAATTTGAAAACTCTCTTTCGGGTGGGCATTCGATTCTGAGGGGGTGGGAGAATATAGCTATTGGGCCGTTTGAAAATGCCTGCTGACCCACAACCAATCGATTTGGCGAATAGTTACCTGTGTGGTGCAAGTTACTGATAGGAAATGAATGATTGAGTTACCGGTATGAGGGGTAAGTTGAGCCGCCGGGCTCCACACAGCCAATTTTCTCATCCAAGAGAAGGGTGGTATTCGAGGCTGGGAACCCCTTTCCCTCCTCGATCCTTCCTCACTTGGCGGTAAATTATGGTTACAAGTATCAAAGAGCGTGTTCAATTCCTGCGTCGAGCTTGAGAAAAGCCAACTTCTCGCAATTCTACAATCAATCAATCAGAATGGGCAACTTGTTGTCACGGTAGGCTCCTAGAGTCTCGCTGTGTTGCTCTCTAGTCCTACCTGCTGCTACTAATGCTAACTGCTATCGTTCTGCGCTCCATGGCGAACAGATATATTCGAGGTGACTATACCGGCAACACCGGGGATAATAATATCATCGGCTCCAGTATAACGAATAATTATTGCAACCACGGAGACAGAAAGGCGCCCGAGAAATATACCGAGATTTTGCAACATCTATACCCACCCGGATCTGGATACGAATCTCACCGAAATCGTGTTCCGAAGCCAGTCAACAGGACGTGCACCTGGGTTACGGATCATGCAAAGTATAAGGAATGGTTGGAAAATAAAACTTCGGGTCTCCTCTGGCTATCGGCGGACCCAGGTTGCGGAAAATCCGTCATCGCTGCATTCATAGTGGGGCATCTCGAGACCCAAACTGACGCCATCGTTTGCTACTTTTTTTTTAAGGACGGCGGCGAGGAACAGAGGAGCACAACATTTGCTCTTCGTGCCCTTCTACACCAGCTTTTTGTACAGAGACCCAACCTCTGCAGTTATGCCGAGGAAGCGTTCAAGGTTAAAGGCGGCAGGTTCGCGGAGGAGGTGGATACCTTGTGGGATATTTTGGTCGAGGCGACGGCGGAGGGGGGGTGTGGCGATATAATTTGTGTGGTGGATGCATTGGACGAGTGCGACGAAGTGACCATAACTCCGCTTATCCAACACATCACCGGTCTCCGGGAATCGCAACCTTCCGGTATCGTTATACCATTGAAATTCTTTGTTACGAGTCGCCCGTACCATAGAATCGAGGTCAAGCTTGGCTCACGGGAAACCACAATCCGACTGAGGGGGGAGGAGGAGGTTGGCGCTATTACTGCTGACGTTACTCGTGTGATAGATGAAGGAATCAAGAACCTTGAATTACACTGGGACCGGGCTGGAGGACTGGAATACTTGCGCAATCTCCTAAAGTCGTCTGCCGATCGGACGTTCCTTTGGGTGTCTCTTGTTCTCGGGATTTTGGAGTCAAGTCAAGATGACTCGCAGGATGTGTTTACCAACATCGTCAACACTGCACCTCGTGATCTAGCCCAATTTTACAGCAATATTCTTGATAAAACCGTGGACCCCGATCAGGCACGACGAGTTCTGAATATCGTGGTAGCAGCTGCGAGGCCCCTTACGCTCCGGGAGATGCAGATCGCATTCAGAATCAGGCGGCATCACAAAACTAGAAAGGACATCGGAGATCTGTCACCGCGCTTCGGAAAGATTGTGAAAGATTTATGCGGTCTTTTCGTGCGCGTTATTGACGAAAAGATCTACCTGGTTCACCAGACTGCGAGGGAGTTCCTAATTAAGGGATCATCCGCCGGTCATGGAAATTGGCAGTACACCTTGTGTTCCATGCATTCTAACTTGATGGCTGATATTTGTATCACGTATCTTTCGCTAGAAGATTTTGAAAACGACCCATTACCGGAGGGTGGTGACCTCTTTGATTTCTCGAAGGGACAAATTGATTACCTCCGGGAACATGTCCTCCTTGATTACGCAGCTAACCATTGGCCTGACCACTTTCGAGATTCCCGTGATCGGCAACGGGAGTTATACGAACTTACGCGCCGGATTTGCGACCGTGGATCTAATAGGTTTGCAACATGGTTTAAGGTGTTTTGGAGGAAGAACCGGGGGTCCGAGCACTATCACGATCCATTTCCCAAGGATTTTACACATTTGATGATTGCTTCGTTGATTGGGCAAGAGGTAGTAGTAGAGCGGATATTGGTGGAAGTAGGAGATTTAAATGCTAAATCGGAAGAATATGGTAAGGCCTTGAATGTGGCAGCTTACTGGGGACATGGGAATATAGCCAAGATGTTAGTGGAGAGAGGGGTTATTGTCGTTATAGACGGCAGGGAGTTTAACATCTTAAAAGTGAAGATTCCACAATAATGTGAAGGGGTTGGTGCATAGCTGACAGTGAATCTGCCTGGTGTTGCAGACTGTATGTGGGTTTAATTCGATCGCAGAAAGTGAGAGCTGATCCAGGAGATGATGCATTACAGAAGGTAAGGAGAAATCTATAATTAGGTCTCGTTGTCAGGGCATGACTAACACGTGAGGTCCCGGAACAATAGAGCGTGAGTAAAGTGATTGGACAGGCAAGGGTGAGCAAGGAGAGTGGCTAACTCCGGATGGATCAATGAGGGCAGAACGTAAGTGAGACAGCGCAAAACAATTGAATAAGATAATAGGATATACTGAACAAGCAGAGGATCAGGAGGTAAGTGACGAAGATCAGAGATTAGGCTATACAAGCCGCAGCTAACTGGTACTGTTCGGTGTGGTGAAGCTAGTATGAAAATAACTCAAGGGCATTTGTGCTTTAAGAGAGTTACTGACTCAAGGACGGAATATATTGCAGGAAGTGAGTAATGAGCATCAATCATGATTGTGGGACAAGACAAGCTCTGACCCACATCTTGATATATGTTATAGGAGGTAAGTGAACTTGATCTGCTAGGACTGCGTAGCAAGGGAATTTCTGACCTCTGGATCGCTGTGTGTTGTAGCGAGTAAGCAATCATGATCACCGAAGTTTCCGCGGAGAGGAAATTGCTGACCTCTGGATCGTTTTGTGTTGTAGGCAGTAAGTGATCATGATCAACCAGGGCTCCGCGGGGAGGCAATTGCTGACCTCGGGATCGCTGTGTGTTGTAGTTCGTAAGTGATCATGATGAACCAAGGTTCCGCGGTGAGGCAATTGCTGACTTCGTGATCGCTGTGTGTTCTAGGCAGTAAGTGATCATGATCAACCAAAGTTCCGCGGCGAGGTAATTGCTGACCTCTGGATCTCTGTGAGTTGTAGCTCGTAAGTGATCATGATCAACCAAGGTTCCGCGGCGAGGTAATTGCTGACCTCTGGATCTCTGTGAGTTGTAGTTCGTAAGTGATCATTATCAACCAATGTTCCATGGCGAGGCAATCGCTGACCTCTGGACCGCGGTGTGTTGTGGTTCGTAAGTTATCATGATCAACCAAGGTTCTGCCGCGAGGCAATTGCTGACCTCTGGATCGCTGTGTGTTGTAGCGTGTAAGTGATCATGATCGACCAAGGTTCCGCCGCGAGGCAATTGCTGACCGTTGGATCGCTGTGTGTTGTAGCTCGTGAGTGACCATGATCAATCAAGGTTCCGCCGCGAGGCAATTTCTGACTTCTCGATCGCTGTGTGTTGTAGGAAGTACGTGATCATGATCGGTTAAGGTTCCGCCGCGAGTCAATTGCTGACCTCTCGATCGCTGTGTGTTGTAGCGAGTAAGTGATCATGATCAACCACGGCTCCGCCGCCTGGAAATCGCTGACCTCTGGATCGTTGTGCCTCGTAGGACGTAAGTGATCAAGATCAGCCCCACTCCTTCCCTGAGGCAATTGCTGACCTCCAGCCTGCTGTTTGTTGTAGCAAGTAAGTCCTTACGACGAAACAAGGTTCTGACACCAGGAAATTGCTGACCCCTGCATTGCCTTATGTTCTAGCACGTGAGTAATCATGATCGCCCGCAGTTCTGTCGATGTATACACGCTGACCTCTTTCTCATCGTTTCTTGTAGGTGGTCAGTCAGTCCTTATCTCTTCTCCAAGCCATGCAATGGGTAGGGCCTTGGGTGGGTTAACCCGGGTCATTCGTTGGGTTGGGTCGGGTTCCTTGGGTCGGGTTCGGGATTGAGCTTCGTTGGGTTGGGTCGGGTTGAAGGGG
>JACCEG010000046.1:312279-419845 GCA_014065205.1 Tuber brumale
GACTTCTGGATCGCTGTGTGTTGTAGCTCGTAACTGATCATGATCAATCAAGGTTCCGCGGCGAGGTAATTGCTGACCTCTGGATCGCTGTGTGTTGTAGGCAGTAAGTGATCATGATCAACCAAGGTTCCGCCACGAGGCAATTGCTGACCTCTGGATCGCTGTGTGTTGTAGGCAGTAAGTGATCATGACCAACCAAGGTTCCGCCGCGAGGCAATTGCTGACCTCTGGATCGCTGTGTGTTGTAGCTCGTAAGTGATCATGATCAACCAAGGTTCCGTCGCGCGGCAATTTCTGACTTCGTGATCGCTGTGTGTTCTAGGCAGTAAGTGATCATGATCAACCAAGGTCCCGCCGCGAGGCAATTGCTGACCCCTAGATCGCTGTGTGTTGTAGCTCGTAAGTGATCGAGATCACCCAAGGTTCCGCAGCGAGGCAATTGCTGACCTCTGGATGGCTGTGTGTTGTAGTTCGTAAGTGATCATTATCAACCAATGTTCCATGGCGAGGCAATCGCTGACCTCTGGACCGCGGTGTGTTGTGGTTCGTAAGTTATCATGATCAACCAAGGTTCTGCCGCGAGGCAATTGCTGACCTCTGGATCGCTGTGTGTTGTAGCGTGTAAGTGATCATGATCGACCAAGGTTCCGCCGCGAGGCAATTGCTGACCGTTGGATCGCTGTGTGTTGTAGCTCGTGAGTGACCATGATCAATCAAGGTTCCGCCGCGAGGCAATTTCTGACTTCTCGATCGCTGTGTGTTGTAGGAAGTACGTGATCATGATCGGTTAAGGTTCCGCCGCGAGTCAATTGCTGACCTCTCGATCGCTGTGTGTTGTAGCGAGTAAGTGATCATGATCAACCACGGCTCCGCCGCCTGGAAATCGCTGACCTCTGGATCGTTGTGCCTCGTAGGACGTAAGTGATCAAGATCAGCCCCACTCCTTCCCTGAGGCAATTGCTGACCTCCAGCCTGCTGTTTGTTGTAGCAAGTAAGTCCTTACGACGAAACAAGGTTCTGACACCAGGAAATTGCTGACCCCTGCATTGCCTTATGTTCTAGCACGTGAGTAATCATGATCGCCCGCAGTTCTGTCGATGTATACACGCTGACCTCTTTCTCATCGTTTCTTGTAGGTGGTCAGTCAGTCCTTATCTCTTCTCCAAGCCATGCAATGGGTAGGGCCTTGGGTGGGTTAACCCGGGTCATTCGTTGGGTTGGGTCGGGTTCCTTGGGTCGGGTTCGGGATTGAGCTTCGTTGGGTTGGGTCGGGTTGAAAGGGGAATAACCCGGGTTACCCAACGAACCCAACCAATATTGTTCACTTTGTTTTGTCGCGATTACCATGGAAACTGTAGTCTAACCACAGAATACTAAGACAGTATTTACTGTTAGTAGAAAGGTGAAAGCGGAAGTTTCTCTAAATTTGAATAGTCTTCAGAAAAACTAGACCTAAGAGTGATTAGGGGTCTCAGAAGATCACTCACTCTGAAGGATTAAAGACACTCAATACGCGCTTGGCTCAAGAATCGCCGGCAGAATGAGTATCCAATTCTTGCATCCTGCGCGGTCACTTTGTTATCAATCCCGGCCATGTCCTCGGAGCCACAGCGAGTATTTTCAGGTGCGAAGCGGATGATATCCGACTCACGCCATTCTCTCCATCCGGAAACAATTCAAACCACTCAGTGTCTCCGCAGTTGGCATTCTGGTTCCTAGTTACACTCTTATTACTTATGCCATTCTTTCCTCCCTCATTCTGTATGATCTATTACTTCTATTTGCCTCCCCCACCCTAGTTGGTTCTGTACTATTGCAAGCATATAACTCTCGTAATACCTAATATAATCATCTTTTTCTTAACTAGAGTAGCTTCCCATTTCTTCAAAACCCAACGGGTTCGTTGGGCAAACCCGGGTTATTCTTCGTTGGGTTGGGTTGGGTGGGTTGAACATTTGTTGGGTTTGGGTTGGGTTGGGTCGGCTCATTTTCGACCCGGGTCAGCCCATTACATGGCTTGCTCTTCTCCCTTCCTTATTTTCGCTGCCATTCATCTAACTCACGTCACACTGCAGCTTGTCTGTCATCCACGTCCCTTAAACCCTGTATTCAACCTACTGATCCTGTACTGCCTTCCTGCTTGTCCCCCTCTCTAGGATGTAAGTATTGTCAAACTCCGCATCCTATCTCCCCCAATTGCTAATCTTCTCATCGTTCCCCCTCATAGTTTGTACGTGAGCCTCTGTCCTCCCCTTATCTAATTGTCCATTGTTCTTACTTGCTATTATCGTGCAGCTTGTTAGTAAATCTCTGGTTCCGCTCTTGTACCTCTCCCACTAATGTCCGTGCGCCTCACGACTGTTTGGGCAACACAGAAGGCGAGTAATGAAACCCCCTTGCTATTTCACCGCTGACAGCGCTTTGGTATCTGCTATTTGTTATTGTAGCCTGTGAGCTGTTCCTGCGTACTACCTGCCCCATCGTTCCTCCTAATTAATCCCACACCAGTACTGCATCCAGGATCCGCATGATCCTGACATTTTTCAGTCCCGAGCATGACTACCTTGTCCCGCGAAGAATAATCTCATCATCGGTACGTATTTTCTTGACATTATTACCCACGTCTCGAATCCCTTGATAACTGTTATACTGTACTAGTACTATTGCTAATACGATGTTCTCATCTAAATACCCTTTTGTATTACTCTCTTATACACCCGCTGGATGTGGTAATTACGGATATGGAATATCCTGGATGAAACAGGCCGCGGAAGTGATCACGTTAGTGATGTTATATTTGGGGGGGAGGCGAAATGCTAGAGATTTCGTTACAGCAATTTCATAGTTGAATGCCTACCTTTCTCCATGTCTTTCTCATTCCAAACCCGAAGCTCTTTCCTTTCCTTTGTTCACAATCTTCAGCGGAACCTCCCTTCTCTTCTTTCATTTCATTCGCTGGCCTACGGTCGGTATGTTCGTTTCTTCATTTCCTCGGACAATATCAATGTTGGCTCATACTTGCGTTGCTGCATTTGCTGCTCTTGAACACTAGTGAATAAACCGGCATTCCGAGGATTTCCCTATATACTTCGCTGCCAGATATTTGTTAAGGGGTTTCAAGTTGAGGTGTCGCCAAGGAACATCCGTGCTGTTCGTGGTATGACCCCCCGCACCGGTAGCAGTACAGCTCTATCTTTCTTCTCGTTGATTTGTGCTGGGCGAGGGATTAACCTTGGTCCAAAGTGAGCGAACTTGACCCCACCAAGCACCCAAGCTCAGCAGAGGCTCGGCCAGAGTCACGCCCATGAAACATAGCCCAGCTTGACCCAACGAGCACGCCAGATCCAGAGTGAAAGAAGTTACGGGAGATATACCAATATCGGGCAGGATTTAGTGGAGGACAGGAAATGCAATCTCAGGCTCACCCTGTACATGTTCTACTCCTACTGTACAACTCTCTTCCTTACCCTCCCTGCTTAAGCTGACGCTACTACTTTCATTGACCTGGGAATTGATTCCGGAGCTTTCTCGACGCGTTTGCAGTGTTCCCAACCGTCCCGGGCGTCCCGGGCACGGTGGGTGAGGACGGCAGGGCATGGCATCCGCATTTCATAAAGATGGCCGTCTTGGGGGTTGACGCCCGGGCCCTGGAGTCTTAGTATAAACGGCATCTTCCAGCGGGTATCTGTAGGGTCCGGCCATTACCTACAGGGCCCGGCGGTCACCTACAGGGCCCGACTGTCCCCTGCCGTCACCGATAGAAACCTGGCGCATCCCACATCTTCAAAAACCTGTCATTAACACCTGGGATTTCTGGAGCTCGAACCACAACCTGGCCGTCACCGGATATCACTCGTGCCGGGTGGGACCCCAAGGCTAGGAAGAGTTCAAAAGCGGGGTAGGGGGAAAAAACTTTTCACTCTTCGTTTTCTCTCCAAAGAAACACACTCTCTCGATCGCCAACTTCCTCTTTCTCGCTTGCTCAAAACTTCACGAACATCAACGGAAAAAACAGGAGTATAAATAATCGCCAAAATAAATTTCCCCGCTCGCGCTACCACCCTCCACACCCGTCCATCGCCTTCCCTATTGCATCACGCAAGTCCCTATTTCTTATGCCTGCTCCCCAGCTAACAAAAGACATACAGGACCCACAAAGACTCCCACTACCGAGCAGCGTTCCTACCGTCCCCGGTCTCCGCCGTTCCCGTTCCCGCTCCCACTGCCGCATCGCTCCTTCTTCCATCCCGGGCATGCGATACGGCAAACACAAAGAAAAACAAACGGCGAATGGCTAAGAGAGGGCAGTGAACTGTGAACTGTAAGTCGTGTGCCCGTTTATGATGAATGACTGACAGTAATAGGTGAACAACCGAACGGTAAAACGGCGAGCGATATACGAGCAAATGCCCACGGCGAACGATATGCGGGCGAACGGCGAATAAAGCAACAAGTTAACGGCGGTAATGGTGGAAAGGAAATGCAAGCACGCCGAGCTTGCTCTGGGCATGTCTGGCATGTTCTATACATGCCAGACAGGTTCTGAGCATGTTGGGTTAGTTGTGAGCATGCCGAGCAGCATCTCCTGCTTTCCAAGGTTTCCAGCAACCTGTAGGGCCCGCCCGCCCGTCCGTCCCGGGTAGTGGTCTGGACGGACGCCAAGATACCCGTCAGTCCTGGGCATCCTCCCATGCAATGCAGTCCGTCCCGTCCGCGCCCGAAGACGGACGGACTGGACGCTTGGGTTCACTGCGTTTGGATATTGATGATTGCTCCAAATTGATGGAAGTAACACATATTAGATATGTTCCTAGAGTTTTAGTAAGACGCAAGATAAGCTACCTTTGTAGACATCGCATACATTGCCAGTATCTGGATCATGAACTTAACGTTGTTTCTCATAACTATCCTTCTCTTTAAGAAATCTCCGACAGTGATCCCAAGCGGCTATTCCGCACTATGGTCCGCACAACGGGGCGGCAGTCCGGTCAGTCCAGCCTTGGTTTTCAAAAGCCTGGGTCAGTCCGGTCGAAATTCAGAGCGGCCGCCAAACCCCGGCGGCACCCAGGTAACCGCCGGGTCGAACTTTGGCGCAACCAGTGTTCTCAGCCGTCCAGGGCCCCCACAGGCCCCGGTGGGGGGACTACCAAGACCCCCAGACGAGACGCGACCGCAAAATGCATTCCGTCCTAGTCTTTGAACCCCCAGGAAGGCTGTAATTAGCAAGGACGACGATCCCCACGATCTAAGACAAGTTCTGGTCGGGAACTGCAGGTGACTGCATTGGACCGCCGCGGAGAGTGGTGGACGGTCGGGGACGGTGGGCGACGGCAGGGGACGGCAGGGGACGGCGGGTGACGGCATGTGGTGGCGGGTGACTGTGGGTGACTGCCGGGTGACTGCCGGTTACTATCAAATAAACCTTATCCACACCATATCCTCACACCCTCTTAGAATAATTATGAGTTCAACAAATAATGTGGCAATATAGTGAAGGATAACAGTAGAAGATAAATAGGGGAATAAACTTGCCCCATGATAGAATTATCAGGCAGAACCGATCACATAACACCGTATCCAATACCTTGATTACCATTGCTTCTACCCTCTCTTTGCCCTACTATCTTTAGTATTCAATCCCAGTCACTGCTGCTATGTCGCTCGAAGATGAAACCTCAGCCTTGCAGGAAAAAATTTGGGATTTTGATATCGATGTGGTGTTTTCTAATATATATTATAAACTCTACCTCTGTTATAATTATTCGGGTCTACTTGATACTAGGAAAGGAAACTAGCCTCTGCAGGGTGAGACATTGTTGTCGGGGACTCCCGGGCAATGGTCCTTTGCTCTAACTTGTGTGGCAAGTTCAAGAAAAGACGAGACGGGACGACCCAATGTCGTCCGTCCTGGTCCTTCATTCTTGCTTGTCGGGCATGCTGACATAATGGCCGGACGGACTGCCCCGTTCCGAACACTGGGCGCAACCCAGGTCAATGCCGCCAGATGCCCGGGTAATTCGAAGATATCTATTGACAGCCTGCAGGCTTTCAATTTTTAATCCCTCGGAATAGGATAATAGGAGCAACATGCCCCTGGTACTATAGACCTCGCGTGAGACAGATCTATGTCATCCACCGATGAACCACCACGATACCCAAATATACTGTCCGACCTCAAGACACTCTATACCATTCTTCGCACAACTCTCTAATCACCTCTGGAATATGTATTAACCCAATGATTTTATAAACGATTGATCCTGTTGAATAATGAAATATTTCTTAGCAATGAAACACAAGCGATCACTTGAAACAAGGGCCTCCAGATGACCCAGGCCTGGCCCCGCTTTGGTTTGGAAAAGCCGCTTTCCCACAGTCCGGCCTGGCCGTCCCTGAAAAAGCTTGGGTCAGTCCGGTCGTACTCAAAGCCGGACGGACTGGCCGCTTGGGATCACTGATCTCCATTGTCTCCACACCGAAGATGTTGAGACCGGATCGTTTTCTCCTCTCCGGTTTGGAGAAGGGTACTCGTTTGGTGGATTTCTGTTCACCCCTGTTCCACCCGAGCTCCCCTCTGCAACCGGATTTTAGTGTCGTCAGGGACAAATTCTTAACTTAATAGCCAAAGACGAACCAGTGGATGTGATGACGGAATAATAATGCTAAAAAACGAAATAAAATAAGGTTTAGTAAGACTTAAGAAAACTCTGATGGCTAACACACGACTTTGGGAAGCGGGAAGTCCCCAATTCAAATCTTGCAAGACTACCGCTTGACAACTCGGTCTATAGCACCATACTACCAACTAACCAACAAGAACAGTAGATACAGGAGCAATTAAACAGATCGAGATAACGGCATCCTCTGAGCTTTGACCGGTCACCACGAATCTCCATTTACTTCCATTCAAGTATCTCTTCCCTCTGCCTACTCCCACGCTAACAAAAAAAGGGTGGTCTTGGCAAAGGCTCCCACCTTTCGTCACCTATGGACAGTTACACTTCCAACCCTCTGACACTCCCTTTCCACATCCGCCACGAAAATATTTTCCTTACATACTAGCAGATGCACTACTCCAAAGTGCATCGCCGAAATCTCCATCTCGGCAAACGAAAAAACAACCCAACGAATTTCCTGAGCATAGAGGATGGCCAGAGCATGTCCAACAGCTTCCGCACATGTCGAACCGCTTCCGAGCATGTCGAGCAGCATCCACGATTTCCAACATGTAAAAAGGTTGGTGGTGGATCCATCATCATAGATTGAACTTGGGTTAGTTACTCTTTCGCTATCATACCTGAATTTTATTAAAAATTACTATGAGTCTAACTGTTTCCTTTTTTTCCCGCATGAATACTGCCGGTCTGTGCTGGCTCTTGGTAGAGGAGGAAAGTACTTCGAACCCTCGGCAGTGCTCGGAGCAAATATCGTTCATTGAATGGTCAAGAAGGCATGGAGCCAACCAGAGAATGTTGGGCAGACTTACCCTAGATACTGTGTATGGTAGCACAAAGGAATATCTGATAAGCTGAATTGGTAGAATTAGACACAATTGGGGGAGAACGGGGCACGAGTTCTGGCCGTTAGCGGTGGTCGGGTGCTTTGCTGATGGCCGGGGTTCAAGGACAATCCCCACTTGCCGAATTGGCCAGCATTTGGACCTCCCCGAGTATCCAGGAAATGCGTGCTATGTTAGCAGGTGTAGGTACTGGGGCTATCCATATGGGAGTTAGGGTATGGGACAGTCAGTCAACGAGTCTTGGATGTTATGTATTTCATCTTATATAGACGGGGACGCAGAAGTGAAATACAAGGATAGATCATCCTCCTCACATCAACATACACGTCCTCACACCACTACGCTTACATGCTAGGAATCCCCATTCGGGGCGCACAGATCGAAAATTAGCTTCCCACGGGTACCGTATTTGATTGTGAAAAGGCAGGAAAATACAGTTATTGAGGTGGTTGGAAATACCGGTAGCTGATAGTGTAGGTATCATTCGGGTGGATGGTTTCCCGCGCTGCGTAGGGCACAGATACTGGCATGATGTGGCACGAGGGATTGAGTTGTGTGGGGTGGGCTGACCAGCTGAGTTTTATGAAGCAGATTTTGACCACTCGAGATAAGGGCAGCCTCTAGCCTCCCCCCCTTCCCCCCTCCACTCTCCCTCACCCGGCTGAAGATTACCATTACGAGTATTAAAGAGCACTCTCAATTCCTACTCCGATCTCGACAAAACTCAATTTTTTGCAATTCAACAGTGGATACGATGGGCAATCTGCTACGGTATCACTAGCGTAGGTTCCTACAGCGTCGCCTGTGTTTATCTACGCCACTGTCTACTAATGTCAACTGCGATCGTTCTGACTCCGCCGCGAACAGATATATTCAGGGAGGCTATAGTGGCAATGCCGGTTCACATAGTACCATCATCTCCAAAAACAATAATATCGCGAGCATTCATTACTACCGCCACGAGGACAGCTGCGACTGGATTTTGCAACAACTGTACTCAATGGGATCTGGATACAGGTCTCACCAAAAACGAGTTCCAAAGCCAGCCAAATGGAAGTGCACCTGGGTTACGGATCATGCAAGGTATAAGGTGTTCTTGGATAATAAAACTTCTGGTCTCCTCCCTATTGGCGGACCCGGGCTGCGGAAAATTCGCCATCGCCACATTCCTGGCGGGCTATCTCGAGACCTAAACTGACGCCATGGTTTGCTACTTTTTTCTTGTTTCTTTTCTTTTTAAGGACGACAACGATGAACAGAGGAGCACAACATTTGCTCTTCGTGCTATTCTACACTGGCATTTATGAAGAAACCCAATCTCTCCTGATATGCCAAAGAAGAGTTCAAGGCTAAAGGCGGCAGGTTTGCAGAGGGGGTGTGGCAATGTAATTTATGTGGTGGATGCCTGGAATGACAGCGATGAAGTAACCACAACCGACTTATCGGCCACATAACCAGTCTCTAGGAATCACAACATTCCGGTACACCTTGGAAATTCCTTGTCACAAGTTGCCCGTACCACAGAATCGAGACGGAACTGGGCTCACGGACAACGACGATCTGGTTGAAAAGGGAGGAGGAGGTCAGCACGTTACTGCTGGCGTTACTCAGGGAATCAAAAAACTCGAGTCCCACGGCGGGCGCCCCGGAGGACTAGAATCCTTGCGCTATCTCCCCAAGTCATCCACCAATCTGAAATTCCTCTGAGTGTCGTTCTCGGTTATGCTTTATTTACTCACGTGGATTTACCATTCCTTTAGTTAAGGATGACCCATTTATCCCACAGATTGTAGAGGACAACTCCAAGAAGGTAGCTAATCAGAATGCGCCGTTGATGGAGGCTGCTAGACCATTTTAACTAGGGTTGTCTATACTATATTACATACAAAGTCCAAGCGCTCGACATTCTACCCACTGCCCGGATGGCAGTATGATCCAAAGCTTTAAATTCCCATTTGGCCATTTCTCACCCCGGCCTATGACATACTTTCGCAAGTACTTACTATCAGAGATTCACAGTCAAGTATATCCGGAATAGGAAATTGTATATATAAAATATAAATACCAGACAAGTCCAGAAACCGGATTATCCTCTGAATACATGGTACAGTAGAAATATCAATTCCATGACTAATTACCCACGCCCAGTAAAGCCAAGCCTAGAACCAGATCATCAAGAGTGTGAGAGCAGAAAAAAACTCGGAACCCTCGTCTGGGTGTTCAAGCTCATGCAGGTTAAGAGAACAAACAAAAATAAGACCTACATTATTTGCCATTCAAGCCAAGCTACTGGAGTGAGAATCCCAATATCAGTTTCGATGAATAGTCATAAATCATTTCCAAAAGAAAAAAAAAAACCAACCCCCTGGTTTCCACCTCCGAATCCACCTAGCCAATACTAAGGCCGCTATTGGTAAATATCCCTCCTGTCAATAGCCTAGGTTACCTAGACTAAACCGTTGGACAAGGCCGGATTTTTTAGGTCTGGTCGTGCATCTCGCTCCCTTAGGTTGAGTCGGGTTCACAGGGGACTCCACAAGGGTTTCCCAGCAAACCTGACTAAGCTTTTAGACAGCAAAGGCTAACCGGTAGCAGGACGAAACGAAATGGCGACCAAACGGCGATTACTGAAGAGTGAAAACTCTTCACAGCCAAAAGCGGGGAGGTTCACACTCATGCTCTGCAATTTTCTCTATCCTACGACCCGCCCACAATCAGGGTCCCGAACGGTCAGCGAGAGACCGGACCGGACTAGGTAGCCCGGTCAAAATCAAGTCTAGTCCCATCACAGGTTTCAGACTCACAGGACGGTCGAGCTTGCCGGACCAGACTGCATGGGGATTTGTCACACCAGGCGGGCCGAGTAATCAATTGTGCAAGACCCTTCCCCATAACCTCACTCATGATGATACCCAATCCTCTGACTCTAGGGCCCTTTGACCAAAGTAGATGTTTGTTTTGATTTTTTGTAAGGCCTAACTCCCTAATTGAACGTGAAAAGGCCTCATACCGTAATTTGAGGGAAAGGTGGTATAAAAAGGAGTCTATTTCGATGTCAAGCTAAATTCATTTCCTAGTATCATTCTCACACGTCTATAACCCTTGTTAGATTCCTTATATCCTATTGATCAACTGATAGCAATAGCAAACAATTTTCATTCCGCTCTTTTCCTTCAACTCAAACCATCACAACTACTTTGTAATCATTTCATAAAACTGGTCAGAAACCGGTCTATACCAGACTGGACCGTCCAGTTCTGCCTTCAAAACCTGACCGGTCCGACCATTGAGAACCCTGGGTGATGCTGCGAGTTGAATTTGTGGGAATGGTGTTGGTGAAGAATATTGCTATGGAGCTTTTGGGAGCGGGAGTTAAGTTGCTCCTACAGGTATGGCAGGGTACTGCCGACAGGTCGAATTCATTGATTCTAGGCGCGGCGTTGGTTAGATAGATGTGTTCCAGGGATGAATGACCTAGGGAAGCGCCCTCAGTCGGGGAAACAGGGCGCAATGCATAGATAGATTTGTGATGATTGGCACTGGGACGTCAGTGGGTTGTCGGTGCTCCCGTCGGTGGTTATCCCGGGGGTTTCCGGAATGCCAACTACTACGGTTGAGGTTTCGATTGAGAGTGCTATGAGCAGGGTGTAGTCTGTTTGTCAGGCCCCGGTGTAGATGTACCCGTTGATGCCCTTATCTTTAAAAGACAGCTAGGATTCCGGAGCAATAACTATCACGATCACCGTACTCACAGCTTATCACCCGGCAGAAACAAAACGCCAAGACACTAGGCAACTGCCAAAAGCAGGGTATGAAAGTTTTCTCTGCTCGCGCACTCTCTCACACAAACACACTCTTAGTCAATCTCTTTTTCTCAGCAACTCGCTCTATTTCATCGCACTTGCACACCTAACTAAGACTGACGAACAGGAAAGATACAGCAGTATAAATAAAGATGAAAACAGATCCCCTACTCGCTCCACCACCTTCCTGGCACTCTACCGGCCACCACACATACTCAGGTAAGCCCCCATTCCTCCACGCATCCCCATGCTAACAGAAGAGAAAAATAAGCAGAACAAACACGACGACTCCCACGCTTGCACGCGCCCCACTCACATACCCGCCGTACCTGCCACCCCCCTATCAACACCATACCCGTACCCGTATCGATGATAGCGACAAACACCGGATGAGAGAGCGCCGGTCAAAAGGACCACGAAGGGCAGGCAGGCGACGAACGGCAGACGACGAACAACAAAACAGCAGACGACGACAAATAACGGCAAGCAGTCGAATAAAGACGATACCCACCAGCGGCGAATATCCGAACGGACGGGAAGGGCAACGGACGGGCGGAGGAGGAAATGGGAAAGCATGCCGAGCATGCTTGGAGCATATCGTGCATGTAGCAAACATGCTCGATGGGTTCTAGGCATGTTGGGTATTGTTTGAGCATGCCGAGCAGTACCTGGGGGTTCCATCCATTTCCAACAATCTTAGGCTGGACTTGTTGGAAATTATCGGTACTGGTCGACATGCTCCGGTATTTACCGTCGCTCACTGCAGTTCATCCCCGGCCATCGGGCTATTAATCTGCCCCTTGGTTGCCCGGCAGTCCGTTGCCTGCTAGTGTGTCCGTTCCGGTGATGCGCCGAGGCGTGTTCCCGCCCCAGGAGTCGGATGGAAGCGTACAGGAGGAGGAGGCGCATGGGAGTACGAGGCGCAAGGGACAGGGAGGGAAGCGGGCATGTGAGCGGGTGGTGTACGGGTGCAAGCATCTTTGTGGTATTTCTTTTGTCTTTCTTTTGATAGCAAGGAAACGTGCGGAGGAAGGGAAAGCTCGTCTGGACGAGCGTAAAGGAAAGTGGATATGTGTCGTGTTTAGTGGGGCGATCGGAAGGTGTTTAAATTATCCTTTATTTCTAATCCTGTCTCTTTCACATGCCAGCTAGCCGAGAAGTGCAAGATAGTTGCGCAACAAAATTGAGGAAGAGAGTGTTGTTCCGGCCCCCGTGAACCTCCCCGCTTCTGGTTGTGAGCCAACGTCGCTTTGTTTCGTCACCGTTCCGTTTCGTCCTTCAGCTCGTTAGTCGTTGCTGTCTAACAGGACTCCCAAGTAGTGGGAACAGTCGGGTGAGCAGGTCTAGCTGTAATCTGAAATTGAGAGCGATCGTACGAGAGCGCCATATGAGTACCTGCGGCTGTGGACTTGTATAATTCTGTTTCCTTACTTGATGAGGAAAAAGCTACTTTAATTCTCTCGGAATTTACATTCGCCTTGGGGAAAACCGCCTTATGCCTATTATTTGTGAGCTACTCGTGTAATCCACCCACCACCCCTGACCCATTACAGTAGCACCCTTCATGCACAAACACAGCGAAACAATGGCCGTCTCAGGAATCCGTGAATACCTAGCCCCCTCTAGCAGACTCAATCGGACCATTTCGTAAGCCAAAGACTGCTCGCAGATGATATTTGCCAGTGGTCCCTCACGCGACAACATGTTCAAGAATTTGGTAGTCGTCTAGGAAATGGTCGTGGTGCCAGTTCAATAGGTGTCATATCTGGGATGAGGTCCCAGTTAAGGGTCTCGTTGTCGTACCTGTTCTTGCTAAGCCCGTCTATGCGTGCGGCGTATTCTAAGCTACCTTCTGTGGCTAGGGTCGCGGTAGACTTAGTGATCGATTTCTCAGGGCAGATTGAGCAACCCGGAGATTGAGTGTGGCGGGGGGTCATCCGTCTTGGAAATTACGGAGTAGTCACTTCCAGAGGTTAGGTTAGTGCTTGGATAGGTACTGTTCATGTTCCAGGGGTATTCGCCGTCATTGGTGATTTCTGGTGTCGGAGAGCATGATTGAGTATGATTCTGTCACCCCCCTGTTGAAATTGTGGAAATGACCGGGCGGCGGGTTATATGGAATCAAATGAGAAAGGTCCTAAAGAACATCAGAATATGCATATTAGGGACGTGGACGGTGTGTTTATTGTCCAGTACAGTGAGAGAGAGGAAAAGTATTGGAGACAGTCAAACGAGATGAAGAAGCAAGGAAAGCGAATTAGGGCGGAAGAAGGTTTTAGAAGTAGAGTACACAGCAGATGCATGCGGGTATGTATGTACTTTTTTCGGATATTTCCAATACACCCAATGGAATATCCACAGTGCGATATTCATGTGTTTGTTACTTTTCATTATTTTTAATTTTGGTTGTTGGTGGGAATTTGGGGGTAGGGGGGGAGAATACCCTCCACCAAAGAAACATTTCTAATACTGTCCCTTGTCTCCCTCCTACATATGAGGCTCTTATGTAACTTGAGGTCGGAAGCTACCCGCCATCTTACGACCTGACTACTACTGCCCAATACCAACACTTCATTGGAGGAAGAAGTCTCCCTGAAGGAACCGACTCGCGGTTCTGTTATTGGACTCCAATACCCGTGTGGAAGGGAGGAAACTGAGAGATATATTGTGCCCGGGGGGACCAGCACAGCTGCTGAGAAGGATGTGTAGAATGTTGGTCTGAGATGCAGTGTCGGAGGTGAAACGGGTGCCGGAAAGATGGTGGTGGGGAGTTCACGGAATGCTAGCTCGTTGACTTCCTGAGAGCGGGTGAGAAGGACCCAGTGTGAGAATGGGAGGAGAAGAGTGAATGGTTGCATCATGATGTTGGATTGAGGCCCTTTCGCAAGATAGGCGAAGCTAGGAGAGGAGACGGAGAAATTATGGGGAGGTTGGAATCGGTAGAAGGAGCGGGAAGCAAGAAAACGGATGCACCATGGCCAGTATGAACCGGGTAGTTCAGGCACAACACAGAAAGGCTTTTGCCGAATGACTGGGCATTGCTGCGGCGAGCGAGCTGTTCCTCTTACTGCAACTAAGATACATTGCTCTACAGATGGTACTCGAGTGCTTACATTCCTGTGCACCATATTTACTGTCTGTTCCCGGTAACTACCGGCCACCTCTCCACTCTCATACAGCCGGCGCCGTAATGATTGCAAACTGGATAATATCCAAAATGTGGGTCTTTACTCGAGCACTCAAACCAAGCACCTTCCTCCCTACTGCAATCCCGGAAAGGCAAAATAAGTTCATCCAATCATCACTTTCCCAAGGTGAACAAACGATGGGCAGTTTAAAACATATATCGGTTATTGGGGATGTGGCCGGGTCAAGCAGGGGGGAACTGGAATTGCACATGGCACGATTGGAGCAGAGGTATCCTCCGAGTTAGGTTAACTGTAGGTGTCCCGGGGTGGTAACTAGGAAGGCAGGCTATAATGGAACAAAATGATAACATTTTGTTAGGTTTTGGGGGAGTTTGTCAATAGTATCATGATAATGATGAGGCATTGAGGGAGAGAAGAAGGGAGGGAGGGAAGGAATGACAAGAGGTTGCAGAATTGAGTTTCGGTCAAAGAGTGGAATCAGGAAACTGTGAAGGAAGGAAATCATTGCTGTGTGTCTGGGTGAAAACAAAGTTGGTGGGTTTTGTGTATATATGGGGGCCATATCTGTGATCACTATGCCTCGTCCTCGTGGGCTGGAAGACTGGAGACTCGTGAAATCCGCTATCCCTGACCCCCTGAGGTTCCCAGATTCTACTCATGCCTCATGGCCAAGAAGGCACAACCGGTCAGCATAACAATTCCTCCCCCACACCTCTTAACCCATGTATTTCGAGTGATGGTTTATGTACCCGATGAAAAACAGGGGTCAATGATTAATATGCAAAACTTCCATATGGGCCTTGTCCACACCCCAATATGGCCCCTACTAAATAACGATTATTCGAGACTTCTAGTACCGCTACAATGTACATGAAAAAAAATGAAAAAGACAAAAAACACAACATGAAGGAAAATTATTGAAAATAGTGCCAAAAAGCGTGTGTAGGTGCCAGGACCAGAATATAGAAAAAGCTTGCGAGCGTTTATGACGACAGGGTGATTGGGGTTAGAATGTCGGGGAATGTTGTAGGTCCGGGTAAGGCCGGTGTCAGGAGTATGTTGAGAATGTTTGTGGTAAACAAATGGGACCTTCGCCTCCCCGGCCAACGGAGAAACCACCTCCTCCTCCCACCATCCAACGACACCGGATATTCCTGAAAGACCACCAACACTGTCGCCCAATCTATCCATCATCATCTCCCCCCACCATGCAAAGATGTCGGATATCTCGAGAAGACCATCAACACTGCCGCCCAATCCCCAGATATCTCCTGGCATCTTCAGATATCAGCTGTGCGGAGACGAAATATTTACTGACCAGGTGGCATATACCAAAAGCCTGGCCTACGAAGCCCAGGTCAGTTTCACTTTGACCTGGCCCGGCTGGACTCTGCATCTGCAGGTTATCTGCAGGTCGGCCTATCGGCTTGCGAACGCTGCCAATCCCCCTATCATCATCTCCTTTTCCCACCATTCAAGGATGTGGATATTTCAGGAAGACCCCCGACACCGCCACCAAACCCCCCATCATCATCTCTCCCCACCATTCAACCACATCGGATATCTCAGAAAGACCGTCAACACCGCCTCCCAATCCTCCGCTATTGACTGGGATGGCAATCAAAACTTTCTTCAAGGAATTCATGGGCTCTAAATAATCCGGACTATAGAGGTACTCATCTCATATTCTTTAGTGCTTATCACGGCCTATGGGTACCAGATTCTGACCCTCACTACCATTCTGGTTGGGTCCCTATACACCAACTCCGGACGAAGCTCCCCCTCCCATGGCCGCTGTCCAACGTCCATGGTCAACTACCCGGTTGCCAATCGCCCTTCCCCACCGGTTTTAAGTGTTTTGTTTTCAATTGCCCTTCCCCACCCATTTTCAACTGCCTGGTCATCAATTGCCCTGTCCCCCTATTTTCAACTGTCCAGTTGTCAATTATCCTTCGCCACCCGGTTTCAACTGTCTAGTAGTCAACTACCCCGCCGCCCCCGTCGCTCGCTGCTCTCCTGTCATCCCATGCCCCTCTGTGGCCAAATGCCGCCCAATGGAAGACCGCCCCCCCAAGGGAGACTGCACCCCCCAAGGAAGATTGCCCCCTCAAGACTGCTCTTCCCAAAGTAGAACGCCCCCCAAGATCCAAGAATGTGAGAATTCCTCTCCTCATGTAGACAACGTAACCGCTATCGGTACTCCAGTTGCTGAAAATTTGGCGGGAGTTGGAGTGGTTGGTAGGGCGGAGGCAACCGCCAGAGAGGCAGAGGGTGGGGGTGGGGGAGGAGGAGGTGGTGGAGGTGGTGGAAGAGGTGGAGGTAGTCGTACAGGGATATGTGAAGGTAGGTGTGGGTGGCGCTAGGGGTGGCACTTGGGGTGTGTGTGAGGGTGGGCGGGTGGGCAAGATAACTGTGGAGTTGAAGGCAGAGACGGAGCTGGGGGCGGAGGTGTTGGTGGGGGTGGGGGCGGGGTTTACGGCGTGAGGGAGGGCATTTTTCAGTTGTCATGCGTGGTTTCTGTAACAATAGTTATTATTAAACCTTTATGTGCTACTCATTGTTTTAGTGCTAGCCTAGTACATAGCATGCAGTCCACCCATTTGAATTCCTACGGTGCACCCCCTAGTTACATCCATATTGATAACCGAATTACCACCCGCGATATATGAACCACCAGTATCCTTCCTAATAGCTCCACAACTTAAAAGGTGGGAACTTGAAAATTTATATCTATCATACAGTGCCCATTCAAGATAGCAAGTAACAGTAGCATGAGCGTCACAAAAATCAAGGAACCATACTCCGGAAGCCCAACACCCTCTGGCCAAGGCTACACTCAAGGGTAGCCGAAAAATCAGCTCAACTATCACCACTGCAACTACAGTCATTCAGAAAAAGTAAGAGGGCTCATGGCAATTAATGCTACTGATGAGTTAGCTCGGCGTTGCAGTCTAGCCTATCATGTTTGTACTGGCGAAGGAGTTTTAGGTAGGCTACCCTCAATAAAAAACTCCCTAACACTTACCTAAAGGCAGTCAAGTTTCTCGGGGGACATGGATGCATGGATCGGGTTGTGCAGGCACCTATTGCAGCCCCCGTGGGAGTTGAATAGGCGATCAAATTCCTCAGTGGGCTGGTAACCATGTAACCGAGGGTCGTGGTGTTCATCTAAGCCACGCTTAGCTTTTGGGGAGCTATTAAACTATTCGGAGGATAGGGAACTTTCTAACCCAGTCCCTAGGTATTGGTCGGAGGCACCCTTGGTGTTCGGGGCACAAACTCTGGGCTTCGTCCTGGCTATGGGGCCGCTGCACGTAGGGTTTCCAATCAAATAACCCACAAAAGTACATGATAGTGGTGAGTAGCATGGAAAGAATAACGGAAAAATATATGACAACACACAGTCAGTAAATAGGACCTTATGAGACTCCAGGATTTGCTAAACAAACAAACCAATAATTGTTCCTTGCGTTCGGTATATCAGGTATGACAAAGTAAAAGGTTGGTGGTCGATTGTTACGACATGTCCAAGGCAGCATGGAACCAAGCTGAGTTTAAGTATTCAATCTCACCCTCACAGTTATTGTACATGACCTCAACAGGCCGGCTAAGCGGGTGTGCGGAAGTATGAATCACATTGATGAGGTAACACTGTTTTTGGCTTCCCCGACTCTCTCCATGGTTGGTAACCTTGTATTATTGCTCATCGCCATCAGGGATTAATTCTAGGTCATGTAAACTATTTCTGATATGTGTCTAAATGAAGTTAGATTATGCGATTTATGACTAAATTCATGCTATATGAGTTCTCTGATCGTAGAAATTGTGACACCATCAATCTGAATTTATCCGGGTTATGGTGGTTCGATTACTCGAGTAAGAGAAATCAGCTTCCAGTTGCTCCATCCAAAACTTTCCTAATGTGGTTTGTACCGGCAGGACCACAGTCGAGACCGCTTGCTCAATGGAAGGATAGTGACACTGCCCATTAAAGAACATTTGCTACACATGCTTTGGGTCACAAGCATCAGTTGGCCGAGTCACCACTTGAAGTCCGCCACCACAGCTCCTAAGCCAAGTTTTACCAGTGACTGTTTAAGTACCACAAAAACTCTTGCGATCTGCAATCTTAGCCCTGCGATGAATACCGCTACAAATTGCGACATCAGGCTAGATAGGTTTAGCTTAGCATGTTAACCAAATTGGGAAAGCAAGTCCATGAGCTCCAACACAGCCAAGTGACTTGCACTATACCATGTCAGGAGATCGCTAATCCTACTTAAAAATATTTTTGACTGAGAAGCAAGAGAACACAGGGATGACAGTGATGGCGGATAGCAAGAGAAAGGACCATTGCCCGGGAGTCCCCGAAAAAAAAAAAGTCTCACCCGGCAGAGGCTAGTTGGCTTGCCTAGTATTAAGTAGACCCGAATAACTATAATAGAGGTAGAGTTTATAATAATATATAATAATGTCATTAGGAAACACCACAATGATGTCAAAATCCCGAATTGCTTCCTGCCAGGCTGAGGTTTCATCTTCGAGCGCCAGAGCAGCAGTGACTGGGATTGAATACTAAAGATAGTAGGGCAAAGGGAGAGTAGAAGCAATGGTAATCAAGGTATTTGATACGGTGTTATGTGATCGGTTATGCCTGATAATTCTACCATGAGGCAAGTTTATTCCCTTATGTATCTTCTACTGTTATCCTTCACTATATTGCCACATTAATTGGTGAACTCATAATTATTCAAGGAGGGGGTGAGGATATGGCGTGGATAGGATTTATGTGATAATACCCGGCCGGCCCCCACTTTCCCGGGCCGTCTTATGCAGTCACCTACCGTTCGCGACTAGAACATGTCTTAGATCGTGGGGCTCGTCGTCCTTGCTAATGACGGCCGCCCTGGGTGTTCGAAGACTAGGACGGACTACATTTTGCGGTCCCGTCACGTCCGGGGTTCTTGGCAGTCCCCCCGCCGGGCCCCACGGGGGCCCGGGACGGCTGAGAAAACTGCCGATATAGGCGGAATTCTACCAGTCTACGGAAGCCTATCAGGCCTGGTAGGCGGCTAGAGGCCAGACCCTTGGCATTGAAAAACTGTTGTTACGGTAACGGTGGTGTCGAATTTAGGAGAAGTTTTAGAAGACTCCGCATGTAGTTTCTTTTTGCTCCATTCATTCGTCCGTGTTTCTATCTTTCTCCTAGGGATCCGATGAGAGGTTCAGATTTGGTGCACTCATGAGAATGCGTATGACTACCGGTAGTTTGCCATGTTTTTCAACTTGTCTTGTCCACTAGAAATTAATCCTTGAAAACAGGGGCTACTACCGGACCGAGTAATGATGCATGGAGAGAATTCACCGGACAGATGAAAGCTTGGGAGAACAAAAGTCACGTGGAATGGGAAGAAAATATCTGGTTAAGCGAACTCCAAGGGGCAGGGAGCACAAAGCCTATAGAGCATATAGGCAGGCTGGACCAGGCCCGGCTTTCATTCGGCCTAGGCTACCTCGCCCGTTGGGAACACTGGTTCTGAGCCTGAGTAATTATCATGGCGGTTTTACTGTTTGATCCGCGCCGTCATTCCGCCCTTCTGCCATCTGTCGTTGGCAGTTGTGCCATTTCGCTGTCTGGTCATTGTGGAAACCTAGGTGTTTGATCTTGATCGTTTTTTTTTTGTCCAGGCAAACTCGTCTCTGGTTTCGCCGTCTAAAGGTTGTCGCAATTTAAGGTTACGCCCTGCTGCGGGGACTCAGGGAATTCAACTTTATTTTACATCCTAATCATCACTTCTCAAATTTTTTCTACAAAAAGGTTGATAGACTGCGGTCTTTCCACTCGGTTGGCCCGTGTGGAAAGACAATTTGTCTGGTATAAGGATCGTACTCAAATATCCAAATTGGAGAAGTATTCTCACAAAAGACAAGTATGGAATGTAAGGAACGAAAGGCTGACAGATTCAAAAGACAGAACTGAGGAGCGAAAGACAACTTTTCGATGATTGAACGAAAATAACTGACAAAAAGAAAACGCGCTGCGCTCCATCCTTTCAGGATCATCCAGGTCCTCCCCTGCATACTTCCAGTGCATGCCGAGTCCACTATCACATTCAGCTTCACCGGCTCCCAATTTTCTGTTTCTGCCAAGGGTATGAGTATGGTTGAGCATATGCCTGGCCGCGGTATCTCCGCATAATAGGAATACTGTGTGCAAGGAGATATCGGAATAGTGGTCGCATGTTGTGTTTGAGGTGTTTGACCAGTCGTTAGTCAAATATGCAGAAGGTATCGCGCGTATGTGGCAGGGTCAAGGTTATTGGTCATAAAATACGGAGGACAGGGGTTCTGCATATGTGGGTTAGGGTTGTAGAGAGTTCGGCGAAGAGGCGGGCATGTGGTGAGCAGCCAAAAAGTGCTCGGTCCAACAAAATTACCCTGTTGATTGGCCACTGTGGGCAGTCCATCAGGCTCGTATGCCGGTGGTCGTATATCAAGTCTAATGTCCGTCCTGAGGGTCTGCGGCCCACTTCCAGATTTTCATCTATGACACACGAATCTGACGATGGCGACACTAAAATCCGGTTGCATAGGGGAGCGCGGGTTGAACGGGGATGAATAGAGATCCACCAAATGAGTACCCTAGTCCAAATCGGAGAGGAGAAAACGATCCGCTCTCCACATCCGCAATGTGGAGACCATCAGAGACGCGACCGAGATTTCTTAAAGAGAAGGGTAGTTATGAGAAACGATGTTAAGTTCTTCATCCAGATATTGGCAATGTATGGGATGTCAACAAAGGTAGCTTGTCTCGCGTCTTACCAAAAACCCAGGAACATATATGGTATGTGTTACTTCCAACAATGTGGGGCAATCATCAAAATCAAAATGCGTCGAAAAGGCTCGGGAATCAATTCAAAGGGCAATGAAAGGAGTAGCGTCAGCTTAGGCAGGGAGGGTAAGGAATAGTGTTGTACGGTAGGAGCAGAACATGTACTCGAGTAGATGGTGGGTATGAGATCGCGTTTCTTGTCATCCACTAAACTCTCCCCGATATTGGTATATCTCTCGCAGTTTGTTTCCATCTAGATCCGGCGGGCACGTTGGGTCAAGCCAGGCTATAGTTCACTGGGGTAGCTACGGCTGAACCTCCGCTGGGCTTGGGTGCTTGGGTGGGGCAAGTTCACTCATTTTGGACCAAGGTTAACCGCGCGCCCAGCACAAATGAGCAAGAACAACGATGGAGCTGTATTGCTACTGTTAAGGGGGGTGGTACCACCAACGGTACGGATGTTCCTTGGTGACACCTCAACTTGAAACCCTTCGGGAAATGTCGGGCAGTGAAGTATATAGGACGATCCTCGGAACGTCAGTTTATTCACTAGTGTTTAGGAGCAGCAAATGCAGTGATACAAGAATGAGGAAAGATTGATATTGACCGAGGAAATAAATAAACGAACATATCGATTTAAGGTCAGAGAACGAAAGGAAATAAGAGAAGGGAGGTTCTGATGAAGATTGCGAGCAAAGGAGAGGATAAAGCTTGGGGTCTGGAATAAGAAAGACATGACGAAATGTAAGCATTCAATTATGAAATTGTTGTAAAGAAATCACTAGCAGTTCCAACACAACTCTAGCGTCACTAACATGATCGCTCCCGCAACCTGTTTCATCCAAGCTATTCCATATCCATAATTACCACATCCAGCGGGTGTATAAGAGGAATACAGAAAGGTATTGAAATGAGAACATCGTGTCACCAATAGTACTAGTATAGTTGAACAGTTGTTAAAGGATTCGAGACTTGGGTAATAAGTTCAGGAAAAAATAAATACCTATGATAAGATTGTTCGTGGAACAGGGCAGTCATGCTCGGGACGGAAACGAGTCGGGATGATGCGTATCGAGGATACAGTACTGATGTGAGATTAATTAGGAGGAATAGGGTGGCAGGTAGTACGCAGGGACAGCTCACGGGCTACGATAACAATTAGCAGACACCAGAGCGCTGTCAGCGGTGAAAAGCGAGGGGGTTTCGTTACTCGCCTTCTGTGTTTCCCAAACGATTGCGAGGCGCACTGCCGTTAGTGGGAGAGACACAAGAGCGGGGGGAGAGATATACTAACAAGCTGCAGGATATTAGCAAGTAATAACCATGGATAACGAGATAAGTAGAGGACAGGGCCTCACGTACAAACTGTGACAGGGAACAATGAGAAAATTAGCAATTGAGGGAGGTAGGATGCGGAGAAAGACAATACATACATCCTGGAGAGAGGAACAAGCAAGAAGGCAGTTCAGGATCAGTAGTGTAAATAGAAGCCGCAAGGGACATGGATGACATACAACCTGCAGGGTGGCGTGAGTTAGGTGAATAAAAGGGAAAAGGAGAAAGGGAGATGAGAAAAGAAAAGGACCAACTGACCACCTACAAGAAACGGTGAGAAGAAGGTCAGGGATTATATCTCAACAGGACGGGATGCGATGACGATTACTCACACGCTAGAACATAAAGCGACCCAGGGGTCAGCAATTGATTAGGGGTAGAACTATGGCTGGTCATGAGGACATATTGGCTACAACAAACAGCAGGCTACAGGTCAGGGATTGCGATAAGGCAGGAGCGTGGTTGATCAAGATCACTTACGTCCTACGAGACGGAAGGATCCCGAGATCAGCGGCAACCCAGCGGTGGAACGGTGGTTGATCAGGAAGACTTACTCGCTACAAGAGAAAGCGATCCAGAGGTCAGCAATAGCCTCGCGGCGAAAGGTTGGTTGATCACGATCACTTACTCGCTACAACACACAGCGATCCAAAGGTCAGCAATTGCTTCGCCGCGGAACCTTGGTTGGTCAGGATCACTTACAACCTAAAACACAAAGCGGTCGAGAAGTCAGCAATTGCATCGCCGCGGAACCTTGGTGGATGATGATAACTTACTCGCTAGAACGCACAGCGATCCAGAGGTCAGCAATTGCCTCGCCGCGGAACCTTGGTTGATCATGATCACTTACTGCCTACGGCACACAGCGATCCAGAAATCAGCGTGTGCCTCGCCAGGGAACCTTAGGTATACATGAGCACTTACGAGCTACAACACACAGCGATCCAGAGGTCAGCAATTGCCTCACCCTAGAACCTTGGTTGATCATGATCACTTACGAACTACAACAAACAGCGATCCAGAGGTCAGCAATTGCCTGGCCTGGGAACTTTGGCTGATCATGATCACTTACTGCCTACAACACAGCGATCCAGAGATCAGCAATTGCCGAGCCGTGGAACCTTGGTTGATCATGATCACTTACTGCCTACAACATACAGCGATCCAGAGGTCAGCAATTGCCGAGCCACGGAACCTTGGTTGATCATGATCACTTACTTCCTACAACACACAGCGATCCAGAGGTCAGCAATTGCCTCGCCGCGGAACCTTGGTTGATCATGATCACTTACTTCCTACAACACACAGCGATCCAGAGGTCAGCAATTGCCTCGCCGCGGAACCTTGGTTGATCATGATCACTTACTTCCTACAACACACAGCGATCCAGAGGTCAGCAATTGCCTCGCCGCGGAACCTTGGTTGATCATGATCACTTACTTCCTACAACACACAGCGATCCAGAGGTCAGCAATTGCCTCGCCGCGGAACCTTGGTTGATCATGATCACTTACTTCCTACAACACACAGCGATCCAGAGGTCAGCAATTGCCTCGCCGCGGAACCTTGGTTGATCATGATCACTTACTTCCTACAACACACAGCGATCCAGAGGTCAGCAATTGCCTCGCCGCGGAACCTTGGTTGATCATGATCACTTACTTCCTACAACACACAGCGATCCAGAGGTCAGCAATTGCCTCGCCGCGGAACCTTGGTTGATCATGATCACTTACTTCCTACAACACACAGCGATCCAGAGGTCAGCAATTGCCTCGCCGCGGAACCTTGGTTGATCATGATCACTTACTTCCTACAACACACAGCGATCCAGAGGTCAGCAATTGCCTCGCCGCGGAACCTTGGTTGATCATGATCACTTACTTCCTACAACACACAGCGATCCAGAGGTCAGCAATTGCCTCGCCGCGGAACCTTGGTTGATCATGATCACTTACTTCCTACAACACACAGCGATCCAGAGGTCAGCAATTGCCTCGCCGCGGAACCTTGGTTGATCATGATCACTTACTTCCTACAACACACAGCGATCCAGAGGTCAGCAATTGCCTCGCCGCGGAACCTTGGTTGATCATGATCACTTACTTCCTACAACACACAGCGATCCAGAGGTCAGCAATTGCCTCGCCGCGGAACCTTGGTTGATCATGATCACTTACTTCCTACAACACACAGCGATCCAGAGGTCAGCAATTGCCTCGCCGCGGAACCTTGGTTGATCATGATCACTTACTTCCTACAACACACAGCGATCCAGAGGTCAGCAATTGCCTCGCCGCGGAACCTTGGTTGATCATGATCACTTACTTCCTACAACACACAGCGATCCAGAGGTCAGCAATTGCCTCGCCGCGGAACCTTGGTTGATCATGATCACTTACTTCCTACAACACACAGCGATCCAGAGGTCAGCAATTGCCTCGCCGCGGAACCTTGGTTGATCATGATCACTTACTTCCTACAACACACAGCGATCCAGAGGTCAGCAATTGCCTCGCCGCGGAACCTTGGTTGATCATGATCACTTACTTCCTACAACACACAGCGATCCAGAGGTCAGCAATTGCCTCGCCGCGGAACCTTGGTTGATCATGATCACTTACTTCCTACAACACACAGCGATCCAGAGGTCAGCAATTGCCTCGCCGCGGAACCTTGGTTGATCATGATCACTTACTTCCTACAACACACAGTGATCCAGAGGTCAGCAATTGACTCGCCGCGGAACCTTGGTTGATCATGATCACTTACTTCCTACAACACACAGCGATCCACAGGTCAGCAATTGCCTCTCTGCGGAACCTTGGTTGACCATGATCACTTACTGCCTACAGCACACAGCGATCCAGAGGTCAGCAATTGCCTCACCGCGGAACCTTGGTTCATCATGATCACTTACGAACTACAACACACAGCGATCCCGAGGTCAGCAATTGCCTCCCCGCGGAGCCCTGGTTGATCATGATCACTTACTGCCTACAACACAAAACGATCCAGAGGTCAGCAATTTCCTCTCCGCGGAAACTTCGGTGATCATGATTGCTTACTCGCTACAACACACAGCGACCCAGAGGTCATCAATTGCCTCGCCGCGGAACCTTGCTTGATCATGATCACTTACTTCCTAGAACACACAGCGATCCACAGGTCAGCAATTCCCTTGCCACGCCGTCCTAGCGGGCCATGTTCACTTACTCCCTATAACATACATAGTGATGGGGCTCAGAGTTTGTCTTGTCCCATAATCGTGATTGATGCTCATCACTTACTTCCTGTAACGTATTTCGCGCTTCAGTCAGTAACTCCCTCAAAGTACATATGCCCCTGTCCCATTTACATACCAGCTTCACCACATCGGACAATCCCAGTTAGCTGGGGCTTGTACTGCCCAATCTCTGATCTTCGTCACTTACCTCCTGATTCTCCGCCCCTTCAGTATATCCTATTATTTTATCCAATTTCTTTGCGTTGTCTCACTTACGCTCTGCTCTCATCGTTTCATCCGGAGTTAGCCACTCTGCTTCCCCACTCTTGCCTGTCCAATCACTTCACTTACGCTCTATTTTTCCGGAATCTCCCGTGTTAGTCATACCCTGACAACGAGCCCTGGTCATGGATTTCTCTTTACCTTCTGTAATGCATTATCTCCTTGATCAGCTCTCACTTTCTGTGATCGAATTAAACCCACATACCGTCTTCAATCCCAGGCAGGTCCACCGTCAGCTGTGCACCAATCCCTTCACATTATTGTGGAATCTTCACTTTTAAGATGTTAAACTCTCTCCCCTGTAAAACGGCAATAACCTCTCTCTCCACTAGCATCTTGGCTATATTCTCATGCCTCCAGTAAGCTGCCACATTCAACGCCGTACCATATTCTTCCGATTTAGCATTTAAATCTCTTCCTTCCTCCAATATCCGCTCTACTACTACCTCTTGCCCCAGCCACGAAGCAATCATCAAATGCGTAAAATCCTCGGGGAATGGACCATGATTTTGCCCGGACCCCCGGCTCTTGCCCCAGAACACCTTCAACCATGTTGCAAACCTATTAGATCCACGCTCGCAAATCCGGCGCGTAAGTTCGCATAACTCCTTTTGCCGATCCTGCGAATCACGAAAGTGGTCAGGCCAATTGTTAGCTGCGTAATCAAGGAGGACATGTTTCCGGAAGTAACCCAATTGGCTCGCGTAGGATAAATAGCTGTCAACATCCCCCCGCAATGGGTCGTTTTCAAAATCTTCTAGCGAAAGATAAGTAATACAAATATCAGCCATTATAAAATTAGAATGCATGGAACACAACGTGTACTGCCAGTTTCCCTGACCGGTGGATGATCCCTTGATCAGGAACTCCCTCGCAGTCTGGTGAACCAGGTAAATCTTTTCGTCAATAACCCGTACAAAAAGACCGCACAGATCTTTCACAATGTTTCCAAAACGAGGGGACAGATCTCCGAGCTCCTCCGCACTTGTGTGATTCCGCCTGATCTTGAATGCGATCTGCATCTCCTAGAGCGTAAGGGGCCTTAGCGCTGCTACCACGATATTCAGGATTAGTCTTGCGTCCTCGGGGTATAGGCTTTTATCCAGAATTTTCGTATAAAATTGTGCTAGATCACGCGGCGCAGTGGTGGCAATATTTGTAAGCCTCTCCCGCGAGTCATCCGGACAAGCCTTCAAACTCTCTAGAACGAGTGAAACCCAAAGGAATGTGCGGTCGGCGGACGATTTGAGGAGATTGCCGAGGTATTCCAGTCCTCCGGGCCGTTGCCAATGCGACTCAAGCTCTTTAATTCCTTCATCTATGACATGTGTAACGTCAGCAGTAATAGAGCTAACCTCCTCCTCCCCCCTTAGCCGGATTGTCGTTGCCGGTGAGCCAAGCTTGACCTCGATCCTGTGGTACGGTCGACTCGTAACAAAGAATTTCAACGGTATAATGATATCGGAAGGCTGTGATTCCCGAAGACCGGTGATGTGTTGGATAAGCGGAGTTATGGTCACTTCGTCGCACTCGTCCAATGCATCCACCACACAAATTATATCGCCACACCCCCCCTCGGCCGTCGCCTTGACCAAAATATCCCACAATGTATCCACCTCCTCCGCAAATCTGCCACCTTTGGCCTTGAACGCTTCCTCGGCGAAACTGCAGAGATTGGGTCTCTGTACAAAAAGCTGGTGTAGAAGGGCACGAAGAGCAAATTCTGTGCTCCTCTGTTCCTCGTTGTCGTCCTTGAAAAAAAAGTAGCAGACGGTGGCCTTGCTTTCAGTTTTGAGATGCCCCACTAGGAATGCAGCGATGACGGATTTTCCGCAACCTGGGTCCGCCGATAGCCAGAGGAGGCCGGAAGTTTTATTCTCCAACCACTCCTTATACTTTTCATGATCCGTAACCCAGGTGCACGTCCCTTTGGCTGGCTTCGGAACACGATTTAAGTGAGACTCGTACCCAGATCCGGGTGGGTATAGGTGTTGTAAAATTTCGGTATATTTCTCAGGCTTCTCTCTACCCCCGTAGTTGTAATTGATGTTCGTGATACTAGAGCCGAAGGTATTATTATCACCGGTGTTGCCGCTATAGTCACCGCGAATAAATCTATTCCCCGTGGAGCGCAGAACGATAACACTTAGCATTACCGGCAGCAGATAGGACTGCAGATCAACACAAGCGACACTCTAGGAGCCTACCGTGACAACAGATTGCCCATTTTGATTGATTGATTGTAGAATTGCGAGAAGTTGGGTTTTGTCAAGCTCGACGCAGGAATTGAACACGCTCTTTGATACTCGTAACGATAATTTCCCGTCAGGTGAGGCAAGGAGGGGCGGAAAGGCTTGCGACCCTCGAAGACCACCCTTCTCTTGGATGGGAAAAATTGGTTGTGTGGAACCCGGCGGCTCAGCTTACCCCTCCTAACACAATCATTCATCCCATACCAGCACCCTGCACGGCACAGGCAACCATTCACCACATCGATTAATTGGGTATGAATTGCCAAGATTTTCCAACCAATAGCTATCCTCCCACCCCCACTCACAAGCGAATACCCACCCGAATAAGAGTTTTCAATTTGTGGGCTACTAAATGCCGCTGCACCTCATTCCTTGGCGATTCCTGCAGCCATTGTCACGATACTGGAGTACTCGAGTAGACGGCCAAACACTGACAGATTCAGCCATTAGGGATTATCCCTTAACACAGGTGAACTCCCCAGTGCCACTAAAGGCGAATTCGTCCACCGCTATTTCCCCACCAAGTGCGATGCTACAAAATAAGCTTATCCCGGATTACTTTCGGTTATTTTCATCATGTCCCGTGTAGTTGGCGTTCAGTTTTCAGTAGGGTTGTGTTTGCGCCGCCCTGGTGTATAGGGACAATCTCCAATGACTAAATAGGCTCTTAAAATCACTGGCAGTGACACTTGGAGTCCGTGAGCGATAATACGGTAGATGCCAACTGGTCTATTATTTATTGCCCCAAACCTCGGTTGTGTGACCCTACGGACAGCTTACCGGTATTTACTTATTCACAATCTCATAGATTACTTCTTTTTCTTTTCTTTTTTTTTTTAAGACGTGACAAAGTTGGGCGAATCCTCGTCTCTGGTCCAATCTGCATCAAGATGTTAGACTCTCCGATCGGCAATGCCCCAGAAAGAAATGAGAGCGAGTTCGCTTCGCCTTCGCCTACACCCGATACCGTAAAAACCGGGCAAATTCGCTAACTCCGTGCAGGGATCTGTTAGCTCCGGGCCAGTCGAATGAAGGCTTGGTAGTGAAATGGGATTGGATAGAGTAGAAAGGTACAAATTCCATAGGTACCCCTGCATGCAAGAATGCTGCAACCACGATCAAATCTCGGTGGGGGAATCTTTTTTTCTTCCTCCAACCTGTCCCTAGTACTCTGCTATATTATTTTCTAATTCTTGTCAACAATAATCAAATTATTTCAGTAATGGGAAGTTTAGAAAACATTTTTTTACTTTTTACCCAGTACCTCTCTGATGATGTATCTTCATAAAACACCACTCAGCCAAGAATGATGCCGAGCCTTATTTCTACTGGCTCGGATATAACAGATCCCTGTACGGAGTTAGCGAATTCGCCCAGTTTTTTACGGTACTGTATGGGTAGCCGAGCAATCTCCCACTAGTATGGTAGTTTAGCCAACTCTACGGACGCCTGACTGCTGAACTACCAGGGGGGTGGCATCACAGTTGTTGGAAAATACCGCAATGCAGGCCCGGATCCATATATCATATTACCTTGCCAACTCGAGATGTCGCCGAACACAATGTCTGTACTGTAGCTAAATGAATCTAGGTATTATATGCATCACCGCAACCTGCAGGTGATCAAATATCATCGACTTTTCGTCACTTCACTTGTGCTGTTGTAAATCATATTGCAAAGTCTAGGGATTCAATACCGGTACTCTGTAATCGGCGATTGGGGAGAGGAGAGGTAGTCTACACCAGGTGAGAGTGATAATGAGAATACCGTAACTTTGCTGGTTTCACTGGTAGTGATTCATAGAAATATTTTTTGTTCTCTCTGCGCACACAAGATTCGCGTTCACAACCAATAACGTACGCCCTTGACATTCTTGACTGCATATCCGTACATACCGGTATGCGCTTTCCTCCCGCTAGGCTCAATTTGGACACAACGGCCCCCTTCCAGTTTTGCGACCGTTTCTGCGGTAAAAAAAATACGATAATCACCGCAAAGCAGGCCCTAACCGTGCCAAGGTTCCTGCAAATGTGAAACTGCGAGCAGTTGCAAATTTTGCAGCACGTCTACGATGTGCCCAACAGCTCAACGTCAAATTCGGCTGAACGTCAGATTTTATCAACCTTTCGACTTTAAATTACATTTTCTCAACCATGCCTGCCTCTGATTCTGTGAGATGACATCCGGTGTTTTACAAATTGCTTCAGCTCTTGGAAAACAGGTTTCCATCATTCTTTACAGTCCTGAATAGCCTCTTTTTTGCTCGTTCTAGTTGCCGCTCTGCCTGCTCTGCCCTTTTCTGGACCTCTTCTTCTACCTTTTTACGAGCAATTGCTCTTTCCTGATGAGCATATAAGACCCCTCTGCATTGGATTATCGGACCTTCAGCTACGATCTTGATGAATTGAGCATGGATTTTCGGCTGCCCATGTATTTTCAAGGTCTTGGTAAGCTTGAGCTCCAACATGTGATTGAGCAAGACTACTCTTTAAAAGTTTTTGTAAACTTATCTTAAATGTAGGAGACTGCGGATGTTGATTTTGAAGGTGCTGGGCGTGCTGCTCAAGAGATCTAATTGTCTCCAGTGTAGAAGGAGTCACAGCAGATATCGGGAGAGGGGTGACTAGTGGGATATCAGTAGGAATATTATACTCTTGAAAATGAGAGAGCACAATATCTGGGTTATATGGAACAAGCCCAGTTTTCCGAAATGAAGAAACAATTGTAGACTTCTTGAATGCTTGCTCATAGATAGAGGTAATTGCTGACAGACATTCAACATGTTGAAGTCAGAATAGCCTGTTCAGGTAGCCTAATCAATAGCCTCAGCACTAATGTACTTTAGGAGCTGGAAGACAATAATGTCTAACCGTTGAATTAAGTGAGTCGCATGAGGAGGTAGGTGGAATTAGATGATCATTTGTTTATTGCAGTATGTAATGAATTCACTCATAAAGTGAGATCCGTCAGCATCCAGAACAATTAGTGGCAAGTCCCAGGTCTGCGAGATACCGAAAATTGATCAAAATGGTAATGCCACTCCAGAGTCTGCACATCATTTGAGTAGCCATTTTCAGAATCTGCAATCAAGAGATCATCCTTCAAATCGGTCTTTGTAAATTCCAATCTTCCATATGTAGAGTCCTAGGTAGGATTAACATAGGTGGAAGAACATAACCATCACCACTGATAGTTTCACAGGAGTTAACCAATTCATGATTTGTTGAGCTCCCAAGATATGACTAACGGTCAGGATAAAGTATTACAATCCATTAATCTTAGCCACTACCAATACGGAAGTCTGTTTCAGCAAAATTGTATTGATTTCCAGTTCGTATTCCCTTCTCTTCGCGGATTTGCCAGTACCTTTTATACGAGTCGAGTATATTTTCTGAATTATGGGTATTGTAATTGGTACGGGTTACTGGTTTAGAATTTTTGGTATTAGTTGATAATGTTTGACTTTGGAATTTGTTTCAGGAAATGAAGTATGCCGCTAGCCTGATAGTATAGGGTTTGATACTGGATATGTTTTATGTTTACTTTCGAGTATAGATTTGATACTCTGTATGTTTTATGTTTGGTTTCAAGTATCAGTTTGATACTCTATATGTTTTATATTTGGTTTCAAGTATCGGTTTGATACTCGATATATTTTATATTGGTTTCAAGTATTAGTTTGGTACTCTATATGTTTTATGTTTGGTTTCGAGTATCGGTTTGATACTCTATATGTTTTATATTTGGTTTCTAGGCTACCACTTTTATAGCCTTATAGGTTTTGATACAAGACTCTAGGTAGCGTAATCAGGATATTTAAGAACCGCTGTTCTTTCGCGTTAAAAGAAGCAGACTTTAGCAGATGGAATTTTCAATATACTTAGTTGAACAGTTACTTTTTACAGTTCGCTTTGAGAATCTTTAGCTTGAGATCCACCAAATGTCTCATAGACTTCATGTTAGGCGGACGCCAAACTCAAGTATATAACCGAGGAATGTAGGCCACAATCTTTGTGCGGAGAATCTGTCGAGGAAGGCTCGTCTCGATAAAATAAAAGTAAGGTAAAGATTTATAGCGTAAACAATTTTATATTGATAAGATCTCTTCTCCATTGCTTGATGATGTCTGTAAAGCTCGGGAGGCACTTCGATATTTATATCCCGCATCTGAGTGTGCGCGGACTACTTCTAACTACTGTGCCTCCGAAGTACCACTCTGGTTTTAATACGCAAACGTCCAGAATCTTATAAGTGCGAACACCGTTTGACCCTGAAACTTATCACACCCTTTTGCGGACTCGGAATAGTATTCCTCTGTGGAGATGACTGCGCTGTTTGTTATACCAAACAGCCGTCTCCAACTTAGATGTCCGCATAGACTTTTATATGACTTTAGTCTTGTCGACTATCATCCAGTCGTCTCTTCGGTCATGAAGTGATCAGGGTCATGCTGGGCCACCTAGTGCCAATCGCAAGTCCGAGCGGGACGTGTCAGCGTCTTAAGTGTCTCCGGCTTATCTAGGTCTTCCATTCTGACCATGCTTCCCCTTGGTCCGCCGGCCTCCGTAGAGGGGTCCTATTACTAGGACCAACCAACCTACAGCTGATCTCAGAAGGGTATGGGTGGATTCGGTATACCCCTAATAGCTTTCACTGCTGGGATATCCTCCTAGAGTATTTCTCCGAAAACGTACCGTCACTTTCAGCCTATAGTTTAGGAAGCCTAACTTTGAAGCCTACTATCTCAATGCGCCTCCCACGGATTTCCTCCGTTCCACTTCCCAGATGTCGCCAAAGGTCCCTTCTCATATATTCTGCGAACAGCATGCGGTCAGACAGACGGCGGCGACGTATATGGCGTTATGAAGTGGGCTTCATTGATATGACATTTTAGTTATGGGACGCAACTCTCGAAATCTCGCTAATGACGTGCGGGTCCCATAAGGGGGCCAGAAGGGGGTGTTGGCTCCGGTAAATTGAGGGTCTGTGCACAGTTACCATACCGTGGGTCTGTGCACATGTCTCGGATTTCCATATGCCTAACACTTCAAGAGTAGCAATCTAGTAAGAAGTCTATTCAACAACCTTGGTGAAAGCTGCCAGACTTTGATTTGCTAAGTTACGGCCCTCAATAAAGAACACAGCTTGTTAACCCTACATTTACAGCATCTTCCCAGCGGTGCTTACTTTTTTTAACTTCAATAATTTATCACGATAAAAGGCATTCCAGGACCAAGCAAGTGCAAGGCCCCTGAGAAAGCTTCCCAACAACGCACCTGGGATTCCAAAGAACAGTTCAGGAAGACTCCAGTAAAGGAGCAAGCAGCAAGTGATGCAGCTACTAGGCAGTCAGCCAGGGACACTGCTGAACAATCAATGGAAGAATCATCACAACAGCTACCAGAACCGCCAGCCACTACCCCTGGAGGATACACAGAATCCTCAAAAAAGTCTACAGGTACATGAGTACCTCCTGCATCACCAAGCAATGATTCAGATAGCTCCGATAGTGATGAAGGATTGGATGACATGGCTTCAAAATTACATCCCGTGTGACCACAGGCTCCAGGACCAGGAGTTCCAAGACCAGAGACCCCAAGGCCTAATGCAGTTGTTATGGCTAAACTCAATATCAAGGTACCTTCACCTAATAAGTTTATAGGCAAAGCAGACGAGCTCAAACCAGGAGTGTTCGATATATAGTATAACTCAGTACAGTTATATCTATGCCTAAATGGACTACAAACTAGCGAGGCTGAAGGAGAAAACTATTGGATCCTCTATTATGAAAAATGAGCTCAAGAAGCAGCTTTTTAAGCAGCTGAGAAACTTGGTGAAGATATGACCAGAGAAGACCTTGTTGGTTTTCTACGAGCAAGATTCCAATCTTCGAAACATGAACATGATACCTATCCCAAATTCTCTGATAAATGTAAGTACACAATGGCAAGATACAGACAATATCAGCCCTAGCAATCAATTGGCTAATGTTTTGACCACCCCTACCTGCAACTATTATAAGCACTTATGCCTTTATCCAACTGTTTTTCAAGAGCATGCACCCTAGGTTACCACAGGAATCGGAATTACAGTATGCTGTAATAGACAGTATTGCGGAAGTCATAGAACATACAGAAAGCATACATGCTATTTTAAAATGTACTTGTGCATATGGGAAGGAGAAGTTCGAGGAATCAGCTAAAGAGTTCCCTTTTAAACAAGGACTGAACAACAATCGAAAAATGAACAACAAGTCCTACAGCAAGCCTGTAACCGGTACTGGTTACTGGTTTAGGATTTTCATATACCAGTTGATATTGTTTGAGTTTTGAATATGTTTCAGGAAACGAGGTGTGCCTCTAGCCTGATAGTATAGGGTTTGATACTCTATATGTTTTATGTTTGGTTTCAAGTATCGGTTTGATACTCTATATGTTTTATGTTTGGTTTCAAGTATCGGTTTGATACTCTATATGTTTTATGTTTGGTTTCGAGTATCGGTTTGATACTCTATATGTTTTATGTTTGGTTTCGAGTATCGGTTTGATACTCTATATGTTTTATGTTTGGTTTCGAGTATCGGTTTGATACTCTATATGTTTTATGTTTGGTTTCGAGTATCGGTTTGATACTCTATATGTTTTATGTTTGGTTTCGAGTATCGGTTTGATACTCTATATGTTTTATGTTTGGTTTCGAGTATCGGTTTGATACTCTATATGTTTTATGTTTGGTTTCGAGTATCGGTTTGATACTCTATATGTTTTATGTTTGGTTTCGAGTATCGGTTTGATACTCTATATGTTTTATGTTTGGTTTCGAGTATCGGTTTGATACTCTATATGTTTTATGTTTGGTTTCGAGTATCGGTTTGATACTCTATATGTTTTATGTTTGGTTTCGAGTATCGGTTTGATACTCTATATGTTTTATGTTTGGTTTCGAGTATCGGTTTGATACTCTATATGTTTTATGTTTGGTTTCGAGTATCGGTTTGATACTCTATATGTTTTATGTTTGGTTTCGAGTATCGGTTTGATACTCTATATGTTTTATGTTTGGTTTCGAGTATCGGTTTGATACTCTATATGTTTTATGTTTGGTTTCGAGTATCGGTTTGATACTCTATATGTTTTATGTTTGGTTTCGAGTATCGGTTTGATACTCTATATGTTTTATGTTTGGTTTCGAGTATCGGTTTGATACTCTATATGTTTTATGTTTGGTTTCGAGTATCGGTTTGATACTCTATATGTTTTATGTTTGGTTTCGAGTATCGGTTTGATACTCTATATGTTTTATGTTTGGTTTCGAGTATCGGTTTGATACTCTATATGTTTTATGTTTGGTTTCGAGTATCGGTTTGATACTCTATATGTTTTATGTTTGGTTTCGAGTATCGGTTTGATACTCTATATGTTTTATGTTTGGTTTCGAGTATCGGTTTGATACTCTATATGTTTTATGTTTGGTTTCGAGTATCGGTTTGATACTCTATATGTTTTATGTTTGGTTTCGAGTATCGGTTTGATACTCTATATGTTTTATGTTTGGTTTCGAGTATCGGTTTGATACTCTATATGTTTTATGTTTGGTTTCGAGTATCGGTTTGATACTCTATATGTTTTATGTTTGGTTTCGAGTATCGGTTTGATACTCTATATGTTTTATGTTTGGTTTCGAGTATCGGTTTGATACTCTATATGTTTTATGTTTGGTTTCGAGTATCGGTTTGATACTCTATATGTTTTATGTTTGGTTTCGAGTATCGGTTTGATACTCTATATGTTTTATGTTTGGTTTCGAGTATCGGTTTGATACTCTATATGTTTTATGTTTGGTTTCGAGTATCGGTTTGATACTCTATATGTTTTATGTTTGGTTTCGAGTATCGGTTTGATACTCTATATGTTTTATGTTTGGTTTCGAGTATCGGTTTGATACTCTATATGTTTTATGTTTGGTTTCGAGTATCGGTTTGATACTCTATATGTTTTATGTTTGGTTTCGAGTATCGGTTTGATACTCTATATGTTTTATGTTTGGTTTCGAGTATCGGTTTGATACTCTATATGTTTTATGTTTGGTTTCGAGTATCGGTTTGATACTCTATATGTTTTATGTTTGGTTTCGAGTATCGGTTTGATACTCTATATGTTTTATGTTTGGTTTCGAGTATCGGTTTGATACTCTATATGTTTTATGTTTGGTTTCGAGTATCGGTTTGATACTCTATATGTTTTATGTTTGGTTTCGAGTATCGGTTTGATACTCTATATGTTTTATGTTTGGTTTCGAGTATCGGTTTGATACTCTATATGTTTTATGTTTGGTTTCGAGTATCGGTTTGATACTCTATATGTTTTATGTTTGGTTTCGAGTATCGGTTTGATACTCTATATGTTTTATGTTTGGTTTCGAGTATCGGTTTGATACTCTATATGTTTTATGTTTGGTTTCGAGTATCGGTTTGATACTCTATATGTTTTATGTTTGGTTTCGAGTATCGGTTTGATACTCTATATGTTTTATGTTTGGTTTCGAGTATCGGTTTGATACTCTATATGTTTTATGTTTGGTTTCGAGTATCGGTTTGATACTCTATATGTTTTATGTTTGGTTTCGAGTATCGGTTTGATACTCTATATGTTTTATGTTTGGTTTCGAGTATCGGTTTGATACTCTATATGTTTTATGTTTGGTTTCGAGTATCGGTTTGATACTCTATATGTTTTATGTTTGGTTTCGAGTATCGGTTTGATACTCTATATGTTTTATGTTTGGTTTCGAGTATCGGTTTGATACTCTATATGTTTTATGTTTGGTTTCGAGTATCGGTTTGATACTCTATATGTTTTATGTTTGGTTTCGAGTATCGGTTTGATACTCTATATGTTTTATGTTTGGTTTCGAGTATCGGTTTGATACTCTATATGTTTTATGTTTGGTTTCGAGTATCGGTTTGATACTCTATATGTTTTATGTTTGGTTTCGAGTATCGGTTTGATACTCTATATGTTTTATGTTTGGTTTCGAGTATCGGTTTGATACTCTATATGTTTTATGTTTGGTTTCGAGTATCGGTTTGATACTCTATATGTTTTATGTTTGGTTTCGAGTATCGGTTTGATACTCTATATGTTTTATGTTTGGTTTCGAGTATCGGTTTGATACTCTATATGTTTTATGTTTGGTTTCGAGTATCGGTTTGATACTCTATATGTTTTATGTTTGGTTTCGAGTATCGGTTTGATACTCTATATGTTTTATGTTTGGTTTCGAGTATCGGTTTGATACTCTATATGTTTTATGTTTGGTTTCGAGTATCGGTTTGATACTCTATATGTTTTATGTTTGGTTTCGAGTATCGGTTTGATACTCTATATGTTTTATGTTTGGTTTCGAGTATCGGTTTGATACTCTATATGTTTTATGTTTGGTTTCGAGTATCGGTTTGATACTCTATATGTTTTATGTTTGGTTTCGAGTATCGGTTTGATACTCTATATGTTTTATGTTTGGTTTCAAGGCTACCGTTTTGGAGTCTATTATGTTATGAGAACAAGGCTCTCGGTAGCCTAGGAAGTGTATTTAAGAACTGCTACTCTTCTCGTTAGAAGGAGCAGACTTCGGCAGACAGAGTTTTCAATATACTTGGTTGAACAGTTACTTTCTTCAGTTCGCTTCGAGAATCTTTAGTTTAAGACCTACCAAACATCTCGAAGACTTCAGTAGTTGCGATACAGTAAGAAGTCTATTCAACAACCTTGGCTAAAGCCTCCGGACTTTGATTCGCTAGTTACCACCTTGGTACAGAACAAAGCCCGTTAACCCTACGATTACCGCATCTCCCGAGAGGCGGTTACAAAGCCTAAGGAACGAAAAGAAAATAGTCTTTATTATACCTGGTGAGGGAAAGGACATTTAGCAAGAGATGGTCCCAGCAAAGATGACAAGCGCAAAGACAAGGGCAAAGTAATGGTGAAGAAGAAAGTCACCTCCAATAGAGCAGAACAGGAAAATATGACAGAAGAGGTGTTTATCAACGGTATGGAAATGGAAGTAGAAGACATCCTCACCATAACCGCCAGACCAACAAACATTAAACCTCATAACGCCGGTGAAGGAACTATGCATATCAATGGCAAAGAAGCCAGAGTCTTGTTTGATACAGGATCGATAGGAGCCAATCTACTTAGCACCACCTTTGTGACGACGTATGGAATTCCTTGTCAGGAATTGAAGACTCTGATCAGGATACACCTAGCTATGAAAGGATCACATTTTGAAGGTTATAAAGAATATACAGTCAACATATCGGTAGGAAATCTGAGCGCACCAAATATGAGGATGTTGGTTGGTGACATAGTAAAATACGATGCTCTGATAGGAATACCTTTTCTGGAATAACACCATGCCTATATTGAATGTGGCAAGTTAGTTATCTTCTTGACAAAACAGAACCTTTAAATTGTTTGCACACCTACTAGTGGCATAATCCAAGCAGCAGTGATTAGCACTGAAGATGTCATAGACTAATACGTGGTAGTATTTCCTGAGAAAATACCAGAAAATCTACTGCTCTTAAGGAAGATCAATTATAAGATAAAACCTGCAGCTAGGAAAAGAGAAATACTCATTACCTACCTATTCAATAACAGAACGATGAGCAACAGACATGAGCATATAGCTAAGAGAAAAAGAGAAAGCAGGGATTATAGAACGACAAGCAGTTTCATCGGCAGCTCTCGTGTTTGCACAGGCAAAGATGGATAAGAAATGCATGTGGCCATTAGTGGACCTCACAGCCAGGAATGAGATAATGATTAATGATGTTGAAATCACTCCTAACCAAACAATGATTCTAAATGCGCTACAAATGGGAATATACCACTTCAAAATTGATCTTAGTGATGCCTATTTCCAAACAAGAGTAGAACTACAGGATGTGAGCAAGAATACTTTCAAAACAACATTTGGATGTTTCGTCAGCAAGGTTGTAGTACAAGGAGATATGAATGCTCCAGGGACCTTTACGCACATAATGTCCAATTTATTCACTGACTACTCAGGACGTTTGATGTCGATATACATCGATAATATACTCATTTTTTCCGATACAGAGGCTGAACGGTTGAAACACATATTAATGATTTGCGACAAACTAAAGGAAGCTCAGTTCTATGCAAGGAGTAAGAAATCAGAATTCTACGCCACTAGCATAGAAGTGTTAGGCCATGTTATCAATAACGAAAGACTCTCACAATCACCGGAAAAAGTAGGGAAGATTAAAGAATGGACAAAGCCACAGACCAAGAAACAGTTGCAAGAGTTTCTTGGAACGGTCAACTACATCAGTCAGTTTTTGCCACACATTACAACGATTAAATCACCCTTAATGGAACTTGCGGGAACTGCGGAATTTGTATGGACCGCTACTCCAGCTCTAGCTACGGCAAATATTAAGCCAATTGTTACGAAATACAAGGTCACGAAACCACTACAATATAATTCGTTACATCCAATATAGCTAATAAGCGATGCATCCAATACCGGTGTGGGTGCATGGGTAGGACGAGGAGAAGGACTAGAGAATGCTAGACCTGCTTCGCTACACAGTAGGAAATTCACGAATGCTCAAATGAATTATGGCATAACCGATAAGCAAGCTTTAGCAATAGGTGATGCACTGATGGTATTTCGTCCCATACTTTCAGAAAGCAAGTTTACTATTATTACAGACCATCTACCGCCAACGTATCTCAAGACAAGCACCACACCCAGCAAAATGCAACAGTGATGGGGATGGTTTGTTTAAAAATACAACAGTGAAATAGTGTACAGATCAGGATGATGGGACTATTTAGCAGATGCATTATCCCGCCTTTACGATTAGAATGATGATTACCCACATACTACAAACAATCACATACAAGAAGATGATTCACTTAGTCCCTCAACTATTTCATCCTTTCTTTCTTCCAAAGAACCTACTACCGGAAATGATATATATCGATTTGAAGCGCTCAATGCAGAGTACATTGGTGCTCATTTAAAATGTGGAAGCGACTATAGGCTAAAGTAAGCACAGCTATACGCAGACGATTGAGAAAATTGCGAACCCCAGAATAATTGGAGAGACCATTGAGGCTATACTATTGGTAGAAGTAAGGCGGAATATGAACATGCATCATTAGATTGAGAATTCTGGGACATACCTATCTGTCCTGACCACAAGAAACTGAAACCTAAAATGAAGACCTTCGCCGGCTCTCTATGCAGTAGTCCACCGGCTATTGAAACTCCACCGAACATAGACAATGATCGTAATAGCAAAGATACCCATTTACCATGTACTCACCTCGACATCCGAGCCATTAAGGACCTTGTTAAAAAAGCATTAGGCTGTGGCACCTCTCCTACCATATCTCATGACCACCAGTGCCCTGAACATCACTACCCTAAACCCCTCTGTGGAGTGCCCCTCACATACCTGAATGAGGTTCCAGTAGTGGAACCACTATCTCGACCTCATGAGAAATGTGAGCTCTACAAAGTGTATGAGATGCCTAATGAGGAGGAGAAGGTGATGGTATTAGTCAGGGTGGTGGAAGAAAGGGATATCATTCCCGGAGTTGATAATATGAAGTACATTTAGAGAGAACAGATAGTTAAAGGATATAGGAATAACTCTATCTATCAGCAATCGAAGGATTCAAACTAAGCGCTACAAAACAGAATGATGCAATATTACAAAAGACAAAACGGTCGACTCCATGCCACCACAAGAGGAGGAGAAGATTGCCTACATATCCCGAAAGGTCATGAAGTGAATGGAAAAATGGTAAGAGAACTGATGATAGGGGAAATACATAATAAAGGATACTATAGCACGGATCGAAATGTCCAGTATGTAACAGAATACATTGATTGGCCTGAGATGAGAAAGGATTTCAAGGATTACATTTAGCAGTACGATATATGCCTGCTGAATCGTGAACAGAGTACACTACCTATGGGCAACTCCCTTTCACTCTGCTTTCCCTGCGAGATATTTGCAAGCTACGCTATTGATTTCATAAACCTTTTACCAAGCTAAAAGGTGATGATTCAGTATTGGTAGTAGTAGATAAAGTGGTCAATTGCAGCAAGCTGATACTGACATCAGGAAACACTACTGCGATTTCAACAATAGATTTACTCCGGGATCATGTCTTTATGCCTCAGGGAATACCTACATCAATTGTTAACGATGCTGACCTCCAGTTCACCTCACAGTTTGGGAAGCTGACCTTGAAAACAAGGGGCGTTGAATACATCATGGCTACGTCGGGCCACCACCGGACCAATGGACAAGTGGAAAGAAAGATTAGTGAACTTAAAACACCATTACAGAATGTTGTTAATGCCCACTAGACTAACTGGTTAACTTTACTCCCTGAAGTGATACCTTACTTGAATGCAGCTCACTTTGATACTATTGGAATGTCCACATATAAGGCAGTGTAAGCACGAGAATACCAACTCCTCGATGCCTATAAAGTCAACTCCATGATCGCAGCCGCATCTGATGACTACTACAATGGACACCAGGAGATCAAGAATGTACCATACCAAGTGTTACGGTTAGTTAGAGCAAGATCGAATAGAGTAGCAGCCAAGAGGAGGAATCTACACAAACCTATCGAGATTGGAGAAAGGATCATGGTTTTTAGAGACCAGTTTGCGACTGAATGCGGCAGAACTTGGAAACTACAGCCAAACAGGCAACGCCCATATACAGTGCTGGAATTCCATGCACATACCCGAAACTATACTATTAGCATGAATGCAAGAATGTACCGCAGGAAGAAAGGAGTATTCCATTATTCAGCAGTCAAAGCTTACCACTATAGTGACGATTTGCAATTTCCAGGAAGAATATTTGCGAAACCAGCACCTATCCCTTTCAATAAAGAACTGGAATAGGAATCTCAATCAGTCCTGCATTATAGGAAACGATATTGTAACCGGTACAGGTTACTGGTTTACGATTTTCGGGTATCAGTTGATATTGTTTGTACTTTTGAAATTGTTTCAGGAAACAAGGTGTGCCTCTAGCCTCATAGTATAGGGTTTGATACTCTATATGTTTTATGTTAGGTTTTGAGTATCAGTTTGATACTCTATATGTTCGATGTTTGGTTTCGAGTATCGGTTTGATACTCTATATGTTTCATGTTTGGTTTCTAGTATCAGGTTGATACTTTATATGTTTTATGTTTGGTTTCAAGACTACCAATTTGGAGCCTTATATGTTATGAGAATAAGGCTCCCAGTAGCCTAAGAAGTGTATTTAAGAACTGCTATTTTTTACGTTAGAAGAAGCAGACTTCAGCAGATACAGTTTTCAATATACTTGGTTGAACAGTTACTCATTTCAGTTCTTTTCAAAAATCTTTAGTTTGCAATCCACCAAACATCTCGGAGACTTCAGTAGTTGTGATATAGTAGGAAGTGTACACAACAACTATGGCTACAGCCTCTGGGCTTTGATTCACTAGTTACCACCTTGGTACAAAGCAAAGCCCGATAACCCTTCAATTACAACATCTCCCGAGAGGCGGTTACATTTTCTTTATTTTTCCTTTTTTTCAACTGCAGCAAGTTATCAAGATAGAAGTTATTAGAGGACCAAGAAATGGCAAGGCCCCGGAGAAAGGTTCCTCACAACGCACCAGAGATTCTGAAGGGCGGTTTACGAAGACCCCAGTTAAAGAGAGAGCAGTAAGTGACGTGGCTGCCTAGTAGCGAGCCAGATATGCTGCTGCACAATCTGCAAGAGAATCATAATAACAACTACCAGAACCACCAACCAGTACCCCCGGAGGGTACCCAGAATCTCCAAAAAAAAACCCAGAGGTACACAGGTACCTGCAACTCCACTGAGCAATGATCCAGATAGCTCCCATAGTGAAGAAGAATCAGATGATATGGCTTCAGAATCAGGTCCTGTGGGACCAGAAGCTATAGGACCAGGGGTTCAAAGACCACTGACTCCAAGACCTAACCCAGTCATTATGGCTAAACTCAGCATCAAAGTACCTTCACCTAGGAAGTGTACCGGTGAAAGAGATGACCTCAAACCAGAAGCGTTTGATAGATGGTATATCTCAGTACAGTTACATCTGCATCTGAATGGACTACGAACTAGTGAGGCCGAATGAGGAAACTATAGGATCTTCTATACTGAAGGACGAGCTGAAGAAGCCGCTTTCCAAGCAGCTGAGCATTTTGGTAAAGATATGACCAGAGAAGATGTTGTTGGATATCTATGAGAAAGATTCAAAACTTCGAAACAGAAAGATGATACCTATCACAAATTCCATGAAATTATGTAAGTGTATAAAGGCAAGATACACAGAATATCAACCATAGCAACCAACTTGCTGATGTTCTGATTATGCCTACCTGCAAATACCATAAGCAATTATGCCTTCATTCAACAGTTCTTTAAAAGCACGCACCCTTGGCTACGACAAGAAGCGGAATTACCGTATGCTGAAACAGACACCATTATGGAAGTTATACAAAATACAGAAAGCCTAGATGCTATCCTAAAAAGCACAGGTGCTTACGGGAAGGAAAGGTTCGAGAAACCAACAAAGGAATTCACTTCCCAGTAAGAGGGATAGAAGGACAATCAGAAAACGAACAACAAGCCCCACGCCAAACATAAGGAATGAAAAGAAAAAGTTCTTTGCTATACCTGCAGAGGCAAAGGATATCTGGCAAGAGACTGCCCTAGCAAAGATGACAAGGGCAATGGCAAAGGCAAAGCACAGGTAAAACAGGAAGTCACCTCTAATAGAGTGAAACAGGAGCAATTAGCGGAAGAAGTGTTTATCAATGGTATGGAAATAGAAGAAGAAGAAGAAGACATTCTTACAATGGCAGCTAGACCAACAAACGTCAAACCTCATGATGCTCTCGAAGGAACAATGCACATCAATGGCAAGGAAGCCTGAGTCCTGCTTGATAGCAGATCAACCGGAGCAAACCTGATTAGTGCTACCTTTGTGACTACACACAGAATTCCTTGTCTGGAATTGAAGACACCAATCAGAATACACCTACCCATAAAATGATCACGATCTAGAGGTCATAAAAAATATTCAGTCACCATATCAGCAGGAAGGCTGTGCGCAGTAGGAACCAGGATATTGGTTAGTGATCTTGCAAAATACGATGCACTAATAGGAATGCCTTTTCTGGAACAACACCAAGCTCAGATTGAATATGGCAAATTGGCTGCCCTGTTTGCTGAACAGAATATTCGAATAATCTGCACACCTACTAGTGGTATGATCCGAGCAGCAGTGATTAGCACTGAAGATGTCATGGACCAACACCCACAAGTATTTCCTGAGGGAATACCAGAAGATTTACCAGCCTTCAGGAAGATAAATCATGAGATAAACCTTCAACCAGGAAAGGCGTAACACTCTTTACCTACTTATGCAATACCAGAATGATGGGCAATAGACATGAGCATATGGCTAAGAGAAAAAGAAAAAGCCAGAATCATCAAACGGCATGCAGTTTCATCAGCAGCACCCATGTTTGTGCAAGAGAAAGAGGACAAGAAATGAATGAGGCCATTGGTGGACCTCATCGCTAGGAATGAGATTACAATCAAAGATGTTGAGACTATTCCAAACCAAATAATGATCCTGAATGTGCTAGTAAGGGCAAGATACTGCAGCAAAATCGATCTTAGCAATGCCTATTTTCAAACAAGAGTGTAAACACGGGATTTGAGCAAGAACGCTGGCAAAACACTATTTGGATGTTTCGTCAACAAGGTTATGCTACGAGGAGATATGAATGCTCCAGGGACCTTCATGAGCATAATGTCCGCTTTATTCGCCGATTACTTAGGACAATTTATGTGGGTATATATTGATGATATACTCATCTTTTCCGATACTGAGTCTGACCATTTGAAACACATATCCCTAATTTGCGACAAGCTCAAGGAGGTACGATTCTATGCAAGCAGGAAGAAATCAGAATTCTTCACAACCAGTATAGAAGTGTTAGGTCATGTTATCAATAATAAAGGACTCGCACCAGTATCGGAAAAAATAGTGAAGATCGAAGAATGGACTACGCGACGGACCAAGAAACAATTAAAGCAATTTCTGGGCAAGGTCAATTACAATAGTCAGTTTTTGCCAAACATTGCAACCATTACATCACCCTTAACGGAACTCACCAGAACTGCAGAATTTGTATAGACCACCACCCATGACCAAGCCATGGAAAATGTTAAGCGAGTTGTTTCAAAATACAAGGTTACGAAACCACTGGATTATAATTTGTCACTTCCAATATGGCTAACAACCCATGAAAACAACACAGGAGTAGGAGTATGGGTAGGACAAGAAGAAACAACTGAGAATTGCAGGCCTGCTTCGCTTCATAGTAGGAAATTCTCCAATGCTCGAATGAATTATGGCACAACCGTCAAGGAAACTCTGGTGATAGTGGATACACTGATAGAATTGCACCACATACTTGCAGGAAGCAAGTTGACCATCATTACAGATCATCTACCCCTAACCAATCGAAAAACGAGCACTACACCTACCAACAAACTAGTATGATGGAGAGGATTCATTGGAAAATACGATACTGCAATAGTGTATAGACCAGGAAAATGAAACAATTTAGCAGATGCATTATCCCGCCTATATGAGGAGAATAATAACTACCCACATACTGCAAATGATTCCACACAAGAAGACGATTTACCTACTTCTTCACCTATTTCATCCTTTCCATTTTTTAAAGAACCTACTATCGAACACGAAATGTCTCGATTTGAAGTCCTCACTGTTGAGCACATCGGTGCTCATTCAGAATGCGGAAGTGACTGCAGCCTGGAGCAAGCACAGCTAGACCCAAATGATTACCGAAATGGTGAACTTCTCAACGACTGGGGAGATCATCAAAGCTATATCAGCGGAAGAAGTGTGGAGGAACTTGAATATACATCAATACATTGGGCATTTTATGATAAACCTTTTTGTCCTGACCATGAGGAATTGAAACCTAAAACCAAGATCTGTGCTGCCTCTCCATGCAGTAGCCCATCGGCAATCGATACTTTACCTAATACCGATAATGATCAAGAAAACAAAAATAGTTATTCTCCACACCCCCACCTCGATATCCGAGCCATCAAGGAATGTGTCAAGAAAGCTTTTGGCTATGGCAGCTCACCTACCAAACGCTACAACTCCGAATACGTAGACCGTCACTATAATGAACCCCGCTATGGAGGACCCCTAGCATACCTGAACGAGGTTCCATTAGTGGAACTACCCTCACTGCCTCAGGAAAAACGAGAACTCTGCAAAGTGTGCGAGACACCTGATGAGGAGGAGGAGCTAATAGTATTAGAAAGAGTAGTGGATGAAAGGGATATCATTCAAGGAGTGGATGATATGAAAAATATTTGGAGAGATCAGATGATCAAAGGATATAGAAGCAACTGCATCTATCAGTTAGCAAAGGACTCCAACCATACTTTACGAAATAAAATTATCCAACATTACAACATATGTAATGGACTTCTCTCCACTACCACAAGAGTAGGAGAAGATTCCCTATATATTCCGAAAGGTCATGGAGTGAATGGAGAAACACTTAAAAAACTAATAATAGTGGAAATACATAATAAAGGACACCATACCACTGACAGAAATCTCCGGTATGCAACGGAATACATCTATTGGCCTGAGATGAGGAAGGATTTCAGAGACTATGTCCAACAGTTTGACATATGTCAACTGAATCGTGAAAGGTCTATATTACCCATAGGTAACACTATTTCGCTCTCCTTTTCATTGTGAAATATTTTTGAGCTATGCTATCGATTTCATGGGTCCATTCACTAAACTGAGTGGGTATGATTCAGTATTGGTGGTAGTGGATTGAGCTGTTGGTTTTAGCTGGTTGATACCAACATCACTGAATGCTACTGCAATTTCGTTAATGGAATTACTCCGGCATCATGTCTTTATGCCTCATGGAATACCTGCATCAATTATTAGTGATACTGACCATCGTTTCACCTCCTGAATTTGGAAACAGACCTTGCAGACAATGGGAGTTGAACACATTATTTCTACGTCAGGCCATCACCAGACCAATGGAGAAGCGGAACGAAAGATCAGAGAACTAAAAACAGCATTATGGAATGTTGTTAATGCAGGCCAGACTAACTAGCTTACTTCTCTCCCTGAAGTGACAGCTTACTCCAATGCAGGTCACTCTGATACCATTGGAATATCCCCATACAAAGCTGTGTATGGACAAAAATACCAACTACTCGACACCTATAAAGTCAACTCTACAATAGTAGCAGCATCCGATGATTACTACAGTCGAAATCAGGAGATCAGAAATGTGTTATACCAAGCGTTAAGGTTGGTTAGAGCAAGGTCAAACAGAGTGGCAGCTAAGAGGAAGAACTCATACAAACCTGGCGGGGTTGGGGAAAGTATTATGGTTTTTGGAGACCAGTTTGCAACAGAGTCTAGCAGATCTCGGAAATTACAGCCACGCTGGTGAGGCCCATGTACAGTACTCGATTTCGATGAACATACACAGAACTACACTGTTAGCATTGTTGCAAGGATGTACCGAAGGAAGAAAGGTGTATCCCACTATTCGGTAGTCAAACCTTACCATCTTAGCGATGATTTTCAGTTCCCAGGATGAGCATTTGTGAAACCAGCACCTATCCCTATCCAGGAAATTCAGGAATGGGAAGTTTTATCGGTCCACGATTACAGGAAATGATATGGCAAGAGACAAGTCTTGTTTAGTTGGAAAGGTTATCCAGTAAGGGAGAATAGTTGGGAACCGGTAGAAGGTTTGGAATATGCAATGGACTTAGTTCAAGTATGGTGGACAGACAACATGCCAGGAGATGAGTTTCCTATGGTATTTTCTGGGTTTATTCCTTTGCGTTATTCTCCTACTAAGGATGGCATTGAGGGCTAATCAGATGTACCCCCAGTTGATAATGATTTTTGGGATTATTATTTGAATTTTGATTATGATAGCGAGGATTAGATTTTCTTGTTATAAGGGGGAAATAAGGGTTTTATGTTGTTTTCAGGGTGTAACCGGTACAGGTTACTGGTTTAGGATTTTCTAGTATCAGTTGATATTGTTTGTATTTTCAAATTGTTTCAGGAAATGAAGTATACCTCTAGCCTGATAGTATAGGGTTTGATACTCGATATGTTTTATGTTTGGTTTCCGGTATCTGTTTAATACTCTATATGTTTTATGTTTGGTTTCTAGTATCAGTTTGATACTCTATATGTTTTATATTTGGTTTCGAGTATCGGTTTGATACTCTATATGTTTTATATTTGGTTTCGAGTATTGGTTTGATACTCTATATGTTTTATGTTTGGTTTCAAGTATCGGGTTGATACATTATATATTTTATGTTTGGTTTCAAGGCTACCAATTTGGAGCCTTACATGTTATTAGAATAAGGCTTCCAGTAGCCTAAGAAGTGTATTTAAGAACTGCTATTCTTCACGTTAGAAGCAGCAGACTTAGGCAGACAGAGTTCTCAATATACTTGGTTGAACAGTTACTCTTTTCAGTTCACTTCAAGAATCTTGAGTTTGAGATCCACCCAATATCTCAAAGACTTCAGTAGTCGCAATATAGTAAGAAGTCTACTCAACAACCTCGGCTAAAGCCTCCAGACTTTGATTCACTAGTTACCACCTTGGTACAAAGCAAAGCCCGTTAACCCTACGATTACCGCATCTCTCGCGAGGTGGTTACAGATATGGTAAGGAACAATTCATTGTTAATTGGAATGGATACCCACCACGTGACAATAGTTGGGAATCTGAGGAAGGGTTAGAACATGTAATGGATTTGGTTCGCGCATGGTGGACAGATAATAGGCCCGCAGATGAGTTTCCCTTAGTTTTTTCTGCTTATATTCCTATATCTTATTCTTCTACCAAGGATGGCTTTAAAAACTATTCTGATGTACACCATATTAACCAGGGATTTTGGGATCCTTATTTGAATTCTGATCATGATAATGAGGATTAGAGATTTTCTTCTTATATTTTGAAATAAGTGTTTTATTTTCTTTTTAGGTTGTAACCTGTATGGGTTACTGGTTTAGGATTTTTGGCATGAGTTGATACTTTTTGAGTTTTGAATTTGTTACAGGAAACGAGGTGTGCCTCAAGCCTGATAGTATAAGGTTTAATACTCTATATGTTTTATGTTTGGTTTCGAGTATCACTTTGATACTCTATATGCTTTATGTTTGGCTTCGAGTATTGGTTTGATACTTTATATGTTTTATGTTTGGTTTCAAGGCTACCACTTTTGGAGCCTTATAGGTTTTGATACAAGGCTAAAGGTAGCCTAATCAGTGTATTGAAGAACTGCTATTCTACATATTAGAAGAAGCAGACTTCAACCGATAGAGTTTTCAATATACTTAGTTGAACAGTTACTTTCTTCAGTTTGCTTCGAGAATCTTTAGCTTGAGATATACCAAACATCTAAGAGACTTCAGTATTAGCGATACAGCAAGAAGTGTATTAAACAATATATAACCTTAAAGCCTCTCACCTTTGATTTGCGAAGTTACCCCCTGGGTCAAGAACAAAGCCCGTTAACGCTACACTTACCGCATTGCTGGTGAGGCGGTTACAGGCATTCTTGCCATCTTTATCTAGGATCATCTGTTTCTGCGTGTGGAACTGAGGATACCTTTGCAAAAAATGTTTACATCAGGAGGTGCTTACTGTGTATTCCGGATCAGATAGATTGTCACTCATCTGATTTCTTTTGAGTATTTCATTAGTGCATCCGGTAATTATTGGTAGTTGGGCAGATGTTAGGTACATGGAAATCTGAGACAAGCACACAGACCTTATGGCAGGGTAACTGTGCACAGACCTTTAATTTACAAAAGGCCAACTACCTACTCTAGCCCCCTTATGAAGCCTGCATGTCATTAGCAAAACTTGGAGAGTTGTGTACTATAACTAAAATGTCACACCAATCAAGCCTACTTCATCACACTATATACATCGCCACCATCCATCCGACCACTCGCTTTTCTCAGGATATGTGAGCGGGGACCCTTGGTAGTATCAGGGAAGTAGAATGGAAGATATCCATCAGAGATGTGTTGAGATAGTAGGCTTCAGAATTAGGCTTCACAAACTATGGGCTGCAGGTGATGGGACATTTTTAATGAGGTACTCTATAGAAGATGTCCCAATAGTAGAGGCTATTGAGGATATACCGAATCTACCTCTACCCTTCTGAGATCTGCTGTATCTTTGTTGGTGCTAGTAATAGTACCCCTCTACAGAGGCTGGTGGACCAAGTGGAAGCACACTCAGAAAGGAAGACCTAGATAAGTCGGAAACCCTTAATACGTTGATACGTTCGGCTCCTACTTGCAATTGGTACTAGGTAGCCCAGTATGAATCTGATCACTGCATGGCCATAGAGACTACTGGAATTATAGTCAACAAGACTAAAGTGATATTCTAGTCTATGCAGACAACGAAGTTGCAGACCACTGATTAGTATACCAAATAAGGCAGTCATCTCAACAGAGGTTTACTATTCTGTAACCGTAAAAGGGTGTGATAAGTTTCGGGGTTAAACGATGCCTGCAGTTTTAAGATTCTGGACGTTGGAGTATTAAAACGAGAGTGGTACTTTGGAGGTATAATAGTTAGAAGTAGTGTGCAAACACTCCATTAGCAAAAAGAATATACTGCATCGTGTGCTGGCTGTGTATCTGATACATAGGATTTTGTAACATTAACCGTTAGCCAGGATGCGACTTTGGTCCGACGTCATGTCCTCATCTGCGTTTTCCATCGTCCCGCATCCTGCCGTCATCCTAGCACTGACCCCCTATGTCCTGTATATTATGACCAGGTCTGACCTTCTGCTTGTACTACTTAACGTTATCTGATTGTCAACCCCTGGCTCACGATTGGATCTAATTGATAGCCCCTCATTCCAGACACTGCCCCCTCCCACCATCCCTCATCCCAACATCCCCTGTGCTGTATCCTTCTGCCCTGACCATACCCACCCTTATCCTTTTTGCTTAGAACACACCTACTCCCATTGACTCATTCCGGCATCAGCTAACCTCCGGCCCTATATTGTACTTCGTTTTATGACTGCTCATACCACTCGGACCTTTTCCTACCATATTTGACATTTTCCTGGCTGCACCTAGACCCTTTCGTCTCATCCTATCCCTAGTATATCGCATCTGGACCTCCTCCAGATAGCCTTTAATGCATGGCAATTTATTGTAGATACAGCTCCCAGCATATACACTTTATCCTCATATCTTCTGGTCTTTGTCCTGATAGTTTATTTATGATCTCATGAAATTGCGATCATCGTGACGTCCTGGCAACAGCCCGTCTCATCATTTCTATGCCTGATCTTGTCTTTAGTCTCAGCCCCTACTGCACCCATTCCTTACTCTTAAAGCCCATATCACGACCAAGTTCGAGAAATTAAATCTATTACTTGCTACCTTTACAGGCCCCTAATTCCTATTAATTCCCCACTGCAACACTTTCACGTGACCCCCATTCTTCCACCTCCAGCTGGCATTCACCAATCGCCATCTGTGGTGTCTGGCCTTCTTGAGACTCCTCATGGCTGAGCGAGAGGTGAGCAGTTAGAGAATTGCTCGCCCAGCTTCCAGCAGATGGCCCTAAACTTACCTGGCCTGAATCTTCCTATGTAGCAGGATCTGAGTCCAGAAATACCACCCACCATACAATCGACAGCTGGCTGCAATCGAACAATGTGTCTGATTGCTGTGAATAATTTGGCCCCTTCCAGTACTGTGCCACAGCCAACAAACGCTGGTGACTATGTGGTAGGGCAGGCCATCCCACTTTGGTCTTGTTGGATGCCCGACTCAGGACCTCTTCCTATACAGCCCCCCAATTATTGCCTAATCCTTCCCGACGGTCTTGCCGTATCCTGTGAACCTGCTGCACTTTATTCTGTATGGCATCGCGAATGTATCCCAAAATCATATCCTTGATGTCAAGTGAGCATTTGGCTCAAGTTTGTTTCTGTTGCATGAAGAGGTCTTCTGTATTTAGTAACAAGTTAGCAGCTTGGTCGCCAATGATCTCTTATAACAATTGAACTGTCCTACCTCTGACTGCCTCCGTCTTGAAGTCTTGTGGTTGCTGATATATCCCTAATCTCTATGCGTATAGTGTACGACAAATTATGGCACACATCAAGCAAATCATAATACCGTTGATCTGCCCAAGAAATTCGCGATCCATCATCCCGGGCCTTTTCTTCTCCACAAAATACTTGCCATAAATCGCCTCCAGCATCTGTGGAACAAAGAAGCGGAAGTCCTGGTTCTGCATCACATTCAATCTTAATCAGTTGTAGTCATTATGTGGGAGTTACCCAGTAGAAACAAACCTTATACTATTCGGGCTCCACATAAACCTATCCTGGTCAAGAAAATATTCCACTCGACGTGCTTTGGGTATCAGATCATCTGGCAGTTTGTATAACTTTCCATTGTGATACTACACATGGTATACAAACTGCGCCAGTACTCTTACTCTTACGTGCTTTTGACATATCTTTCTAAGTTAGTACTGTACTCTACATCATGTCACGCCCACCCAAGTCAATATACCAAATGTATGCACTGTTCTTACAGCCTGATATATTCGGTCTCTGCATCCTGCGCCACCATGGTGTCCCCAATTTTAAGCACTTGGCCAGTCAAAACAACGACATCTGAGAGTGGGCCCTCATACCACGTGTATTGCAGAATAAGTGACTTTGCAAACTCTACTATAGTCCTTTCTACACCTGTTAGTAAATTGCGTCGAGAATTGCCCACTAACCAGTTGTCTGTGAGGGATGTACCGGGTGGACCAGCTGAACTAGAACTCCTGATATCAGACATAGGAGCACTACGGCCACCCAAGAGTGATGAAAATCGTGCAATGCTGGATAATGGAGATGCAGGAGGACTACAGGCCATGTCGCAGTGAACTTGCACATTAGTCTCTGGTGTCCATAATACCACATTAGTCACTTGTGATCCAGTTCTCATTGAAATTCACACAGCAGTCATGCGATGATTTGGCTGTCGCTCAGCTGCTTGAGACTCCATGGTGTGGCCTGATATATTGATATCAGCCATATCAAGGTCTTCTAGATCTAGTTTAGTTTCCGATTTTGTAGCATCTGAACCTTGTGAGTTTTGATACTCATCAGTACTAGGGTCACTAAGATGAGTCGTTTCTATTCGCCATTGTGGGGCCAGTTCAGTCACAGGTTCGGCATACACTGTAGTCTGTAATGTACTCTTCTAGGGACCCTTCGGAGGTATTCCCAGTTGCATGCTTGCAATTGGTAGTGGAGATGGGTTTCGGCCTAAAGACTGCTTGTTCCATAGTGCACTCTGATAGCTGCCGTATTCGGATTATCGTAGTGCTGATATCTCTTTTCACAATCCCACTGTGCCGTGTCTAATATCACATCTACGCCAGTTAAGGTTTCCTATTAGGAGAGTTGGCGGAGTTCATATCTTGGAGTAATGTTGATTATACATCCTGCAACTGATTAGTGAATATCAATCAGGGTAGGCTTCAGGATGTAGGTTGCTAGTAATTGTATGAATCTCAAGTCATCTGCCGAGGAGGAGTTTCTGTCGTTCTTTAGTGTTCAAAGCTATACATCAAGTCTTATATGCTAGGACATACATATGGGGTTAGGGTTGTCAGAATCACATACTATTAGTAACTATTGAGTCCAAAGATGCCTTGTTACATGTGTTCAACAATGTTGTGATCTTGACATTCACGATTATTTTAGGACCCAAGACTTCCACTTGTTAGAATTAGACATAATGAAGGTATTGCTAAAGTAGAAGGCTGAGCTAATTGTCTTAACAGTATCACCTCTTTCAAAAAATTCAACCTAATTGTTTCTGTGATCTATAGATACTGGTATATGTTCTCAAGCATTTGGGGCTCAAGACTCTCAGAACCGACCATCTTTGAGTTAGTAGAAATGAACGTTTCGCTAAAGGAGATATCTTAGCAAAATCTAGCTACAATCGGAGTCTGTTAGCGAGACCATTTCTCTGGAGACATGCCCCATGCCGAAAATGGAATAGGAGCCTCAAGGCTCATCTCCAGGTGCCAAATTAGCACTCTTAAATACATGAAAGCTATATTCAAGTGATGGTACCTTGGGAATCAATGCAGACTGGCAGCCACCACCAGCCAAGTCAAGGACCAGGAATGTGAGAGGCACTGGATACATAAGATTCAAGATGCTAATGTAAGAAGGCCTGCAGTTATCATATGCGCAGGTGCTTGAGTACTTGTGCGTCTTGGCCAAGAAGACCTCTGTAAGCCAAGTATTTCGTAAGGACTGAAGCAAGAGATTTGCTAGTATGGGTACTAATGGCAAAGACGAGTGAGTACAGTGTGGGGTACGAGGCGTCGAACTGGCTATAAAGAGGAATACGGGAAGCCGATGTGAGCGCGTCCAATGGTATTATTACTAGCCAATACTAGCAAAGGCATCATGGATGAAGATTCTGCCCAATTGTCCCCAAACACTGCACACTCAAAACTAAAAAACAAAGGAAAGAAAACAAAAGCAAAAAAGTAAAAAGCCAGCACAGATAAAATTATTTTTGGGGATTCCAACATCTATTGCGGTGATGGGGGCCTGGTGAGGTTAGGAGGGGTGGTTGAACAGTCACATTGGCGGAAGACTAAGGAACAATCGCAGCAGCTGGGGTCTTTGGATATGGCAAGACAATCCCTGCGGCACTGTTCTGGGAAGATGGGGCAGCAATCGCAGCAACACAGGCCTTGCAGGGTGTCGCAGGGTTCACAGCGCTGGCGTTTGGAGGAGACTAAAGAACCCCAGCAGTTGGGGTCGCAGGAGACAGAATTGTCGCAGTATCAGGGGGGCACCATCGAGAGTCAAAAGAAATAGCAGAACAGAAGCAGCAGGCATTGTTGCCAGTACCAGGAGAAGAGTTGAGGTTGGTGTGGGAGTGGTAGTTGCTCTTTCGGTACTACCCTCAGACAAAAAGGTAGCAGTGGTGTCTTCTGCGCCGCCTTGCCTAAGATGCCACCCAGTCTGCTGTCTGGAGGTTCCTGAGATAGCTGTGGGCCGCGGAATTTGGCAGTTCTCTACCATCCAGGGGTTCTCATCGAAAAGCTCCTTGAGGGATCTCAGCCATTCTCATTTGGACAGCTACAGATCTCTCGAGTCAGGATGGATTAGCAGATTAGGTCTCCTAGTGCTTGGAGTGATCATATCTTCCTATATATGTGATTGGCTATGGTGTTTGGTACATGATGTTTGATCAACGCACACAGGGGTTAGGAACTAACAGGCTCAGTATGGCGGATGGGACGGGCGTTCTGAGTAGGTCTTGAGGGGCCAGGGGTGAACAGGTTATCATCCTGAGTATGAGATTAGGTACAGAGATTGTGAACAGAAGGAAGGAATTTTCAGGGAACTTACATCGTCAATATCGTCAGCAGCATGTGTGGTATGCAGGGGTCTTACATCAGAGGGGTAGAGGATGTCAGATTTATCGTCTTATATATGTGATTAGCTACAGATTTTCTTAACAGCAAAAAGGAATTTTCAGGGAACTTATATCGTCAGAATGGGCAACAGCACTTGTAGTGTACGGTGGTCTTGTGCCGGTGAGGAAAAGGTTGTCAGATTTATTGTCCTATATATGTGATTCCCTACAGATTTTGTTAACAGAAGGAAGAAACTTTCAGGAAACTTAGGTTATCAGAATGGGCAGTAGCATGGGTGGTCTGCAGGAGTCTTGCATAGGAAGGAGGGGGTTTTCGGATTCATCATCCTGTATACATGATTAGCTGCAGATTTTGTTAACAGAAGGAAGGAATTTTCATGGAACTTACGTCGTCAATGACTATTATTCCCGCGTAGCCTAGCACACAAGATCCCAACTTGGACTTATCGACGCTCAACTCGGTGTCCTCATCGGAGAGCTACTCATCTCCATCCTCATCATCATCCTCCCATTTCATGGGCCCAGTGATATCTCCAGCTTACCCACTGCAATCGCAGATCTCACAATCAAAGTACTGGTATCGGCCAGGGGCAGGTGCCAGGGTCTCGTAGGGGTCCTCTCCCTGACCCAAGCGTGGCTCCAGGACCATAAGGTCTGGTGAATCTTTACCATGGTTGGCAAGAATACACTCATGGATGTTATCCCCTTTATATAAAAAAATGATGTCACGGACAGAGAGAGGTGCGGAGGGTGCTCGCTAAAGTCAGCGCACAACCTCACTAGACACCACGATGTGATACCTGGGGTACCCAATTTCCTCCTCCACACATTGCCTTTTGACTAGCCTGAGCACACTTTAGATGCTCACTGATTCTATGACCCCCTATGCGATTCCCCAGTCAGAGTCAATGGAATACCAGTAGTAGGCAGGGAATTGGTGGCCAATGACAGGGGCCTCTGTCTGGTGAATGAGGTGGATCTGTACTACCCGCGGGCAGTGTGGAGAGGTCAAATCGCGTTGAACTACTGACAATATATGTTAGCATCATGGTAGCAAAGCAGAGAAGGAGAAGAACACTTAGTCAAAGGTCCCTCGACCTCAGCCACCATAGCCAGCCACACCATGAGATGCTCTCTTATCATTTGTAGTTTCTTGGCTGTGTCCCAGACCAAGATCCTTAGCTGACATTCGACTTCCCAGATGTCGTCGGCGCAGTGCTCAATATTAACAAGCTTGATCTGTGCTATAACGGGGGGAGGAGAGCTGGCTAATAGAAGGACCCACTCCAAATTGGAGTCTATCAGACAGCAGAGATCTAGGCAGTGCCCTGTCATGTGGGCCCTCATCTGCTCAAACTAGACTCTGTATGGACCAGAGTTGGCACGAGCATTCCGGAACTCACACCATCTTTTGGCGCATGCTATTTCGCTATAGTGCCCCCTAATTGAAATATGAGAGTTGGTTTAACAGAATCTGAGCCATGCAAATAGCTTAAGGTTTTCACTTGTGAAGAGTCCTCCAGCGCCGGCTCAAAAGATGGGTTCTCCACTGAAATCTCACTTGTTTTCCCACTACTACTCTCATTAAAAGTTAGATTATGTCCAGAGATGTGGAGGAAAGAAAAAGAAAAAAGAGAAATAGGAAGAAAAGAAGAAATGAAGAACTATAATTGAGATTGAATGCTTACACTCTGTTGGCTACTCTGGATACTGTGCTCCAAGGCATCGCAGGAGGTTTGCCTCCCCTCATGTCACTTTTGTAACATTCGCGAGTGAGGTATTTATCAAAAAAGAACCCAGTATTGGGTAGGCGTGGGAGCCAATGATAGGGTGGAATGTACTTTCGCATTGGCTCTCTTAATTACTTGCATGGCATTCATTCTTTTTTTCTTTTTTTATGGGAAGGCGGGGGAAAGCCAGAAAAACAATCCGTGAAAATCTGTTTAAGGGGAGGGGCAAGGACATTGACTAATGATAGGAGGGATTAAGGTTGGGGCGTTAGCGTGAGGGTTGAGGGGTGTGGGGTATTGGTGTGAAGATTGAGGAGTATGGAATGGACATCTGTGCAAGAAACAAACGGGAGTGTCAAGTGAGAGAGAGAACAAGTCGGGCAAGGAGAGAGAGAACTAATAGGACAAGGGGAGACGGAACTCGTACGGCAAGGAGAGAGACGTCTGATATGGAATAAGCAAATTCTAAACTAGGCTTGTAAGCAAACACCATGTTAACCTTGTTGTTGACCGATGTCAAAGACAAATTGTGTTGCCTGAATCGACCTGCTTCAAGGAAAATGTCCTGCAAACGTCAGAAAATGGTTCATCAGGTATGTAGTATGATTCTTAACATATCGTGATATGTATGTAGCATTTTGCGGTGTTTATTTTTTATTTATGAAAATAACTTTTAAGCCGCATGCAGGGGTGCTACACGATTCCGACACCTGATGTGGGTGCCCATGCCATATAACACAAAAGATCAGGAAACAGAGGATATTATAAGAGAGCTGAGAGGATTTACCATACATATAAAAAACAGAAGGAAGTAGAGATTGTGCATGATTCCCCTAATATAATGCATGGGCTAACTGCTAACACTATCGATCTAGGCTGACACCATGTCCAATTGTCCCATTGTCCAATTTATCACATTGCTGTGTGATGCCAAGGCACGATGCCGCCTCTTTGGTTTCACTGGTGGAAGGTTTTTGAGTATGACTTGTATGTGCTTCAGTACGTTCTTGAGTGCCCCTTGAGTCATTGATTCCTTGACCAGGACTTGTCAATTCAGGAGACTCCAGTTTTTCATTTCCAATAGGACATGATCTGGGTGAGATAGATCGATTTCTACCATGCATAAGTTGGGAGCTTCATTACGACAGAGTGACCCCTGTATCACCTCATCCTCTTCATGATTATTTACATCTATGCCAAATGTGCATATCGGGAATGAAAGATATCTGAGTACTATCTCCAGTTCACGCTGGTCGTTTTGCCCCACCATGCCCGGCATGGACGCCTTGACTGTCATGTCTCTGGCCTGTAAACATCCTACCCGGGAGCCACTGCGATGAATAGCATTAGCTTGAGCCTCCAGTGTGGGAGTCCTAGAATGTATTTGACGTGTGCTTGGACCTCGTTCACAGCCAATATTCCACATGGCATCTTCTTCAGCATCGGGTTGGCCCCTAACTGCTGAGGTTACTAGTCTCGGGTTGCCTTCATTGTGGTAACCATACACCAAAATATCGCGTGAGTCCTGCAGCACTTGATTTAAGAGTAACTAGGCATGCATCATTTCATTATTTTTGATGAAAATGCGGTTCATCGGGGATAGAGGTTACACCCTGTGCTGGAGGAGCATCCTGCTTCCTTTACCAGTCGCGCCTAGGATATAGCGAATCTGTCTGATAGGCACCTACCTCAAGATCATATTGGATAATCTGGAAAGATCTGTGGAATCTGACTCACCAAATCATACTCCCGATATATGATTGCCTTGCCAATAGACTGATTAATAGTCTGGTTGAGCTTCCACCAATATCCTCACGGCGCCTGGCAGACCTGCACTACACATTGACGGCTGGATCCAAACAATACATATGGCACGTAGATGCACTGGTAATGCAAGCCAATCTACATTTTCCTGGTCAGTTCGTGGAAACTCGAATCTTAGGGTGGTGGACTAATCTATTCCAATAGCTGTAATAGCCTGTGGCGCAAGGTGTCGCGAAATATTCTGACCAGCTTGGTGAACTTCGGCATTCCTGAGTGCCAGCTGTTGGGGCATGTTCTAGTCAGCTTGAGTAACTTCGGCATTCATGTGGGCTAGCTGTTTCAGAACATTCTGACCAGCTTGAGAAACTTCGGCATTCCTGAGCACCGGCTGTTGCAAAATATTCTGACCAGCTCCGAGAACTTCTACATTCCTGAGTGCTGGCTATTGGGACATATTCTGGTCACCTTAGAGAACTTCATCATTCCTGGGCGTCAGCTTTTATGGAATGTTCTAACTAGCTTGCAGAAGTTCGCCATTCCTGGGCGTCGGCTGGTCAATCATATTCTGCCTAGCTTGGGGACCTGCGGTAATCCCAGGTACCAGCTATTGCAAAAAGTTCTGACGAGCTTGAAGAATGTGGTCACTTCACAGTGCTGGCTGTTGAGGCACGTTCTGGTTAGCTAGGGGATTTTCACTATTCACAGGTACAGGATATTCAGTTGCGCTTACACCCCATTAACTCGAGGCTCCCAGTGGCAACAAGATTCCTTCAACAAGGAACTGCACAGGGATGATTGCAGGTGCGACCGGCAAATGTTGACATCTACCTTTCTTGACAAGACTGTCTATTAACTTCTTGCCATAGTCCTGAATAAGTGAAATGATGGCATCTTCGATCTGCTGTCTCCAGTGGACGTCATTGGTGCCTGCTGTTACAAGAGCATCACAAGCTAGACGCAATCTCCTCTTGCCATATAAAGTCTCGCTGAAATCATCGTTCAGGAAAGTATTGATATTGATGTAATTCCATGGTGACATCTGGCCTTTGACAATTTTTCTCCAAACCGCATAGAGCTGTCTGCCTGGATCATCTGGGGTGAACTTAAGCCTAGTGTTATACTAGATGATTTTGTTGTTTCTAGCCCTCGCAGAAGCCATCGCCCCTGCAAGTGTCACAGCTGAGAACAGGTACACATGCCCCGGTTGAGCTATATGTCCCTTTCGAATATTTGGCATATGGATGTACTGCGTATTATTATTGTCAGCTATGTCTTCTGATTAGTTCTGAGTGTTGATATTATAAGCTTTGTGTATCTGCTGACTGCAGTATAAGTTGGCGATACTTTTCTTGGTTTGACCTTCCTTGGGTCATGATCAAAAGTGTTTAAATATCAGTCCCTGATACTCCAGGCATCTTGAAACTGTTCCTGGGTTATTATGAATTAAATTATCATACACCCATGACACCTGTTCTCTTATGTGCAACTTGAAGTGTGGCGAACATACATACTGGAACTCACAAGCTGGATCTCTTCTGTTCAAGTATAAATGAAAGTGTTTCTCTGAAACAAAACATAGTCTGATGCAGATAATGTCAGCATCCATATACTAAACTGAATTAAATATTAGCTGGGTCTCAGATTGTTGGAACTTCTGAGCTCTATTTGCCATCTTGATCCAGACGCGTGAAAGAGAGCATTCTGCCTTCACCTCATAGTATACACCAGCTTCGCGCGATCCATAAAGTTGAGTCCCGCAACTCCGACGAAATGTTCATATTGCCGCCACAAATACATCCTTGCTGGTGCCTACGAGCAATACATGCAAAGAGTACACACAGAAATCGCTAATCTTCTTGTATCACACATACAAAGTACTACCTCTACAAAGAGTATTCATGATGCAAAGTCCTCCTAGTTACCCCATGATGCTTGGGCTTTGGAGAACGATCAGCCGTATTCCTACTGCAAACCAGATGCCGGTACGTCTGGCTAGCAGCAAGACACCACTAACGAAGGGGTTGCCAATGAGTCTGACTAGGAATCACTCTATATAGTCAATGCATCATCCGTTCCCTGCACGCAGCAGTATTATCCCGGCTCTGGAGAATCTATTAGAGACCTAGAGGGATTTCTAGAAGAATGCAGAAATCTTTTTAAGGACCCACAGGTACCATTTGCTCACGTAGATGATTTCAAACTTGTGTCCTGGTTCATGCAAAGCAAGGTATCCAAGTCACAGATTACCTAATATTTTTCAAATGGCTGTAACAATTCAGTCGATATTGGCTATAGCTCGATGCATACAGTCGAGCCCCACCTCCCGTTATTGGATCTGTATAGCCTATACTTATAATGGTTCGTAGGTCAAGTTGAAGATAGCGTGAGGGCTTTGCCTTTCTTCCACTATAATATTTTAGAGTGCAGCTGATACCTTCTTCCACAGATAGCGTACAAAGAGGATTTTGTTTATGCTCCACAACGTGAATGCGATTTCAATTACCAATGAGTATATTCAGAAATGTATAGAGTGGACTGGTGGTGGGACATTGAAGTAGGGTTCAAATATAGTGTAACCGGTACTGGTTACTGGTTTAAGATTTTTATATACCAGTGGATACTGTTTGAGTTTTGAATTTGTTTTAAGAAACGAGGTGTGCCTTTAGCCTGATAGTATAGGGTTTGATACTCTATAGGTTTTATGTTTGGTTTCGAGTATCGGTTTGATACTCTATATGTTTCATGTTTGGTTTCGAGTATCGGTTTGATACTTTATATGTTTTATGTTTAGTTTCGAGTATCGGTTTGATACTTTATATGTTTTATGTTTGGTTTCGAGTATCGGTTTGATACTCTATATGTTTTATATTTGGTTTCAAGGCTACCATTCTGGAGTCTTATATATTATGGGAACCAGGCTCCTGGTAGCCTATGAAGTGTATTTAAGAACTGCTATTCTTCTCGTTAGAATGAGCAGACTTTGGCAGACAGAGTTTTCAATATACTTGGTTGAATAGTTACTTTCTTCAGTTCGCTTCAAGAATCTTTAGTTTGCGACTACCAAATATCTCGAAGACTTCAGTAGTTGCGATACAGTAAGAAGTCTATTCAACAACCTTGGCCAAAGCCTCCGGACTTTGATTCGCTAGTTACCACCTCAGTACAGAACAAAGACCATTAATCCTACGATTACCGCATCTCCTGTGAGGCGGTTACATGTAGTATGCTTCCCTTATGCCAAATATGCAGGCTAACTGATAACAGGAAACACTCCCATCTGGCATGACAGTGGTTCCAATTATTGGGATGTCAGATCAGACACACCTCAGCAACTTCTCTGGTAACAAGAAGGCATGGCTTGTGTATATTACAATTGTAAATCTTCTGCCGACCAAGTGTAATAGACCTGGAATGATGGCAGTTCTTTTTCTTATGTTATTGCCCATCCTACCCAAGTTCCTGCAGTTCTCTTCTGCCAACAGGCACCAGAGGCACATCAACGCCGATACGCTACAAGGCATATTTGAGCTCCTATTCGAAGCTTTACAAGAGACTGAGCTTCATAGTGTATCAATTGAGTATATTAAGGAGAAAGTTCGGAAATGCTTCCCCATATTGGCATCCTAGGTAGCTGACTACATGGAAATCATTTCGCTGCATAGTGTACAATCCAAGGCCTGTCTTAAATGTGAGATACTGTTAGATATGTTAGGATCCAACACACGCGAGAGGTATCGAACAAGAGGTTATATCAGATACAAGTACATGGAGGAAGGAATTCTGAACACCGTATAGGAGTCCACGCCGGGTGACGTCGACATCACATTTAATGCTCTTGGTATCAAGATTGGGTGAAATATTTTTCATGAACTGCCCCGCATTTCCGCTGCGGATCTGCAACAGCCAGATTTACTCCATGCTATTTATCCTGAACTTTTCAAGCACATGATAGATTTGGTTCAAGTGTTTATGATGAAACATGGATGGCTGGAAGCATTTGATGATGCCTGAAAATCTTTACCAGCGTACCCCAGATTCTATATACCCAAACTAGCCTACTGTGATGTTACACAGTAGCAGCAAATAGTGATGAGGAACTTGGGTCGATGCCTTTTAGGTGTTCTCACCATGGCATTGAGATACTGGGATAGTATTCAACAGCAACCTTTCAAATATGAGCTTGCCTTTATCTGGCCATTACGCTATTTCAGTCAGATGGCCCAATACTGAAGCCATATGGTGGAGACCATTTATCATATTGAACGATATCTGAATCGGTTTCATAGGATCAAAGATATCTTGTTGCAGTTTAGAATTCCTAAACAAACACGTTTAAAGATTCACGACCAGTATGCTGAGCTGCAACCTTAGGAAACCCTAGTAAATCAATCAATAGTCCAATAGAAGCGGCACTATGTGTAAGAGCAGCAATGGGATGAAGAGAATGATCACGATATGGAATAGATCCATGCAGAATCTCATTTGAACTTCATTAAGATACATCTACTTCAGCACTTGCAGGATCAAGTGTACTAGTTTGGTAACATCCCGAAGGATTTTACTGAGTTATGCGAGCAACCACACAAGGAACAGATTAAAGATGGAGGGCGACGTTTGAATGAAAATGACGCCATGTGACAGATCCTCCACAACTATGGGTGACAGGATGCCATCCCAATGAGACTTTAGAACCTAGGTTCTTTGCGAAAGTCCGGAGTTGATCTCGCCGCAGAGGCTGTGGATCTTTTGGACAAAATGAGTGCTAAATCTCCACCACCCTCGAATCATTGGGTAGTGAAGAGGCGCCGGCATGATGTCGTTGACATTGCAGACTTTTACAAGGTCGTTGGAATTTCATCCCAGCCGATGTTTATCGAATAGCTGGGATATAGTCGGCGGAGCCCACCCATCAAGCTCAGTCTTAGGGAAGATCCAGAAATTTTTTAACTCCACACAATTGAACTACTAACTCAACTTGAAATACCAATTTTAGCATTCCGAGAAACTGATATTTACAACATCTACCGAGCGCAATGTACGGTCACCAAGCAGTTCTGAAATAAGGTTAGTTGCAATGATTAAGTTTGGGTACTGGCTGGCACAGACAAAATATATGGTGTACTACCAGGCAGGCTACATGGGAAATTCATCTCACTGTTCTAAATCTGTGACTACCGGCACCAAACTAGAGTCTACAGACTGGCAATTGTTGAGATGTTGAGTGTACCCAACCCCGGACACCCATCAAAGTTACACGATCTTGTCACAAACCGACAGCAAGCGAGGTTGGATGGGTGAAGCATTATGATAGTGGAAATTGGCACAATCGCTGGCCTAGCCCACCTAATCCCACAGGACAAGTAGAGATACCTCGTCAACAGTCAGATTGATATAAGAATATTTAAGCAGATATATTGATCCGGTATCAGATCAAACTACTGCCACTCGATGAACTCTAGAAGCTCGGCATCTTGGGCGATATCTCATCTGTGGTGATGTTTCGGGCCGGCAAAAGAAAGAGAGATTTGGCCCAGTACCATTGCTCAAATGTCGGGCAATAGTGCTAAGCCAAATCTCCTGTTATTGAAGACGTGGCTTATATGAAGAGAACACAAATGTGGAGGCCTGGGGAGCGGGAAGGGTTGATAGATAATGAGCTAGAAATCGTAGGATAGTAATAATTAGGGGAACAAAAGATGAAGCCGTCTCGACAATTAGTGAACCAGAGATATCAACAAGAGTGCCGGTATTGTGAGATGTCCGACTGCCTATTATGGTGAAAGAATACCACATGGTGTAAGGAACAGACACCAGATAACTGTCCAATGCAAGTGAGAAATTAGTTGAAGAGCAGCAGTAGTGGTCAACACCCTGTGAACTGGTGGCAACAGGAGAAAAGTAATGGTACATCAAGATGTATAGCCGACGTTCACAACGTCCAGTGCTACTCAGGAGAGGGGAGGACACATGGCAACCGTCAGAGTATCGGGAGAGTGATAGGCCAAGAACAGCATATGAGAAGAAATGGGACCAGTGGGAGGCGCACACGACGTGATTCAGATGTCAAGATATGCGGAAGACATGCTGGAGGTGGTTCAAATATCGGGGTGTGCCCAAGTGGTATAGGACGTACAAGACATATCGGCCGTTGCAAGGCAGGTCCTGATGCACAAGATGCAGGAGACACAAGGGTTAAGCGACTGGCATTAGGATACCAGGTAGGCATATCAGATGTAGGATGATTTTTTGCTGATGTCAGACCTGAGATATAAATATCAAAGTGCCTACCACGCTTTACAGATATCATCAAGCAACAGAGAAGAGATCTTATCAATATAAAATTGTTTCACATTTTAAACTTTTTACAATTCCTACTTTATTCAGACAAGCCTTCCTTGACAGATTCTCAGAATAAAGATTTTAGCCTATGTCTCTCAGTTATACTAGAGTTTGGCATCTGCCTAACAGCAGAGGTTCCAATTGTACCTAATCTTTTTAAATACAGACAAACAGCAAGTTTTTCAGCTTCTGTAAGCTTTCTGTTGGCTACCAGACGCTGTACTCATGTTTGACATCCTCTCCATTGCCATTGGAGCAGGCTTTCTGGAATGTGAAATTCATGTGTGACAGCCACAACAGTTAGTTTTTCGCATTTGGCTAACTGGTCACAAGCATTTTTGATACAGGCTTCTATGTCGGTATAGTTTTCAGACATCTTAGGAGGTTCGTTGTAGTGGAAATTGAGGTAAGAATTGTGTGGTTTGTGAAATCTGACGTTGAGCCGAATCTGACGTTGAGCTGTTGGGCACGTTGTAGACGTGCTGCAAAATTTGGAACTGCTCGCAGTTTCACATTTGCAGGAACCTTGGCACGGTTAATCGGTTATCGCCTACCCCGCAACCATGGTAGTACAAGCCAATCATATTGCGTCTGGTTTCGAATATCCTCACATTTCGCACCGAAAAGACAAGCCCATGCTCTAGAGCTAGACCATATGGAGCTAGGGAGGGGGACCCGATTTCATTACACAATTGACGGCGCTTGAGTACCGGTAGTCTACGAGGACAAGGGATTGTTTTTGTGCACGGGGCACTCTGTGTCCGGATATGATTTGGCTACGACAACACCTCCGGGAACAACCGGTGGGCACTGGCATAGAGGGGTGAGAAGAACTGCCAGTGGTAGGGGAACTCAGAGAGGTGCGTAAACTGATGGAGGACTAATGTGTCGGGGAGCGACACTTGGTGATAATGATGCCGAGGGGCGTAGAACTTCACGAGATTACGATAGTTAGTAATTGTCGGAGTATGCGATGGTGCGAAGACCGAGGGGAAGGAAGGGTCGGAAATATTCACTCAAAGCTGGATACAAGATATGTTGAGAGAATTATTGAAATTGAGGACACATTGTAAGTGAAGCACAGTGAAAGCTCTTGAAGTCCATTATGCCCCCCCTCATGCTTGTAAGCTTGGAGGTCATGGATCAGGATCCCGGAGGAGGAGGATAAGCATTGTCCTATCATAGTATAAGATCAACTCACCACCGGTATAGTAGATGAGTCGGAGCTCACAACTAGCAATGCTTGAACTGGCGGAGGATAGTGTATTGGGTTGTGGTCAATCACGGGGGCGGGGGGAGTGCTGTAAGTAGTTTCTTTTGTTTTGGGGGTTATCGTAATTCACAGAGGAGAGATTCTCCAGACATGTCTTGCCGTTGTTCTCGCGGGAGTACACAAAGAAATAGGGACAAGCATGGAGGCAAAGCTGGTAAACGTGGTAATCCACGAAACCAACAGCATGATTTTGTTATGTTTCATCAATTCTCCAATCTTTGCCAATGTCAGGAGGTGTTTGAAGTTGTTGCCCACATGGTTACGGCAACAAGTTGAGCAGCTTGGTTGAGGCTTGGTGGTACTGTAGCCGGGTGCGAGGACTTACTATCCGGCTATAGAGCACCGTTAGATGAGCGTCCTGTGCCCATCAGTTGGATTTGGAACTTGTGGTCATTCGATGGCCGCGAGGTTTTTTCTCTAGCTTTGCCATTTTGAGTGCCACCCATTGTTTGTTTTTCTGCAAAGTTCAGGCTAGTTTGGTGTGAGATAATTAAGTGGAGATGTCTTTGGATGGAACTTCCTACTCCCCTTGGTCAACTACTCGTACCCACATAAACTCGCAAAAACTCGCAAAAACCCGCCATGCAGCCAAGGCCACCAAGGATGGAGTACGGTAGTGGCCAATCTGAGCACGACACTTTTTGAGCCCCATTCTGAGAAATGATATTCACTGCCAACTCTTCTTGCAGAGACTGTGCAGGGATCAGGTGAGTGCCCAATTCCGAGAAACAACGCTCACTGGGTACTCTTGAGACCAGGCAGGGATTACAGGTAAGCGGATTGGGGAAAAACACCCCGTAGTATTTGTGGTACAGCACGAATGGTGGCCTTGGCTGCATAGCCACTTTTGGCGAGTTTTTGTGGTATGCAATTCAGATTTACAGTCACCCTCCCCTCCCCCGAGATAATCCTATCAATCACCACAACTCACGCCCGGAGAAATAGCAACTAAACCTTGCAAGCGCCCCCCTCACTACTCGAGTACCGATACTCGAATACCGGTAGCGACCTTTGAATCTGATTAGATCGCCAATCTCAACTGAAGTATTTAGCTCCGAAGTTGAAAAACAATTATGGAAGAGCCCCCCCCTATGGAAAGACTTTGGTGTGTGTAACATCTTTCCCCTGCACATTTGCGGGCATATAACTGATAAATCATCCCAGAACTTGGCACAAGAAAAAGAAAAAAAAGGGTTTCACTTCTTCTGGGGCTGAGAGTCTGTTAGTTATTGATTGATAGATTCTTAATTTGAAGTCGGGTTTGTTGATGGGGAATTGGGTGGGTTATTCGTCTGCACTTCCAAAGATAATCCCCAAAATGGTGAAGCGAGTGGAAGAAACAGAGTGTGGGGCAAGGAGACTACCCGAACCCACATTCCAGAGCAGAAGGAACTGCGCGTGAATCACTATCGCAGCTGCCCTGCGCTTCGCGATCATCAATGTTCTCCGCAACCCGCCGAAGTTAACTTTTCGTTCAAATCGGTAGAAACCGTCTCGATTCAAATCCCACCAATACCGTAAGTGTATTTTCCTCCCCGGCTGTACGCCCACACCCATGCAGCAGATCATTTCCATATTTCAGCCAACACAATTTACTCAAGTCGTTTAGTTGCTACACAAGAACTCGGGGCGGGGATAAAATCCGTGAACACAGGGGTATTGATTGGTAACCATGAAGACAGGTACATACAGATTGTAACGAATAATAATACAGGATTAATAAAAAAGAACTAGATACTAAAAATTAAGATTGAAGAATTAAGGAACCATCGTCATTACTTCGTGTGTCCACCACCGGCGGCAATCACAGCTTCTATCCTTTCTGGCATACTCTCTTCCGACCTTCTCAACTCCTCAGCCGAAATTTCATTCCAGATTTGCACAAGCAGCTTAGATATTCCTTCTACTATTCCGGGCTAACCATTTTGGTTTGGGGGGTGCAAAGAGACAATCTTTCATGGTACGCCAAATGGCTTCAATGGGGTTTAAATCAGGCGAGCTCACCCGCCAAGGAAGCTTGAAGGGCTGAAAGCCATTCCACTCTCTACATTGGGTGGCCCGAGCAGCTCGATGGCCAGGTGCTCCATCTTCCATAAATGCTGCTGGACAAAATTGACCGCTTGGAGTGAGAGAGCGTGTATGCTAAAAGTGATAGGGGTAAGGAAGAATATGTGTGGAATATGATCGCGCTGTGATTTTACCCCAGTTCTTACCATCCCAGAAGACCAGAGGACCCTTTCTATCCCTATAAATGCTCCCCAAATCATTAAACCAGTAAGGTTTTTAAACTTAGGAACTAAACAATCCTCATAATACTCCTCCTCCGGAGATCTGATCACCCAAATCTTTCCACGAGCTCCACCTACAGCAAACGATTCCTCATCTGTCTATTTAACTCACATCTAGTTTGCTACAGTCCAGTGCCAGTAGGACAGTCACCACTCCAAATGATGCTGTAACCGCCTCTCGGGAGATGCAGTACTCATAGGGTTAACGGGCTTTGTTCTGTACCGAGGCGGTAGCTAGCAAATCAAAGTCCAGAGGCCTTGAGCAAGGTTGTTGAATAGACTTCATACTGTATCGCAACTACTGAAGTCTCCGAGGTGTTTGGTAGGTCGCGAACTGAAGATTATTGAAGCGAACTGAAGAAAGTAACTGTTCAACCAAGTATATTGAAAACTCTGTCTACCGAAGTCTACTTCTTCTGACGAGAAGAATAGCAGTTCATAAATACACTTCCCAGGCTACTGGGAGCCTTGTTCTCATGACATAATGGACTCCGAAATGGTAGCCTTGAAACCAAACATAAAACATATAGAGTATCAAACCGATACTCAAAACCAAACATAAAACATATAGAGTATCAAACCCTATACTATCAGGCTAGAGGCACACCTCGTTTCCTGAAACAAATTCAAAAAACTCAAACAATATCAACTGATACATAAAAATCCTAAACCAGTAACCAGTACCGGTTACACCCCGAAAACAAAATAAAACCCTTATTTCAAAACATAACAAAAAAAATCCTCAATCTTCGCTANATCCCAAAAACCTCTATCAACCGGGGGTACATTTTGATAGCTCTCAAAACCATCTTTAGTAGGAGAGTAACACATAGGAATAAACCCAGAAAATACCATAGGAAACTCATCTCCTGGCATGTTATCTGTCCACTATGCCTGAACTAATTCCATCGCATGTTCTAATCCTTCCACTAGCTCCCAACTATTCCCGCTTGCTAGGTATCACTTCCAACTAACCAAGAACTGTCCCTTTCCATATCGTTCCCTGTAATCGATCACTGATTGAACTTTCCATTCTTGTTCTTCGTTGATGAGAATGGGTGCCAGCTTTGCAAATGCGTGGCCTGGAAATCGGAAATCGTCGTTAGGGTGGTAAGGTTTGACTACTGAGCAGTGGAAAACTCCTTTCCTCCTTCAGTACATTCTAGCATCCATGGTAACTGTATAGTTCTGGGTGTGTTCGTCAAATTCGAGTACTGTAAAAGGGCCTCGCAAGAGTGACTACAATTTCCGAGATCTGCCAGATTCTGTTGCAAACTGGTCTCCAAAAAAAATAATCCTTTCCCCAATCTCGACAGGTTTGTGTGAGTTCCTCCTTTTAATCGCTACTCTGTTTGATCTTGCTCTAGCCAAGGGTAGCGCTTGGTATGCTGCATTTCTGATCTCCTGGTGTCGATTGTAATAATCATTGGATGCATGTACTGTGATAGCATTGACTTTATAGGTATCGAGTAGTTGGTATTCTCGTCCATACACAGCCTTATATGGTGACATTCCAATAGTATCAGAGTGACCTGCATTGGCGTAAGCTGTTACTTCAGGGAGGGAGGTAAGCCAGTTGGTCTGGCGGGCATTCACAACATTCCTCAATGCTGTTTTCAGTTCTCGAATCTTCCTTTCTACTTGTCCATTGGTCTGGTGGTGGCCAGGCATAGCCATAATGTGTTCGACTCCTATAGTCTTTAAAGTTTGTTTCCAAAACTGGAAGGTGAATCGAGGGTCAGCATCGCTGACAATTAACGTAGGTATTCCATGAGGGGTGAAAATATGCTGTCGGAGTAACTCCATAGTTGAAATTGCAGTAGGGTTTACTGATGTTGGTATCAGCCAGCTGAACCCAACCGCTCTATCTACTACCACCAATACTGAATCATATCCTTTCAGCTTCGTAAAGGGACCCATGAAATCGATAGCATAGCTCGAAAATATCTCTGAGGGAGAGGGAAGTGAGAGGTTGTTGCCAGTAGGTAATGCAGTCCTTTCCTGATTCAGTTGATATATGTCACATTGCTGGACATAGTCTTTGAAATCCTTCCACATCTCGGACCAGGAGATGTATTCTGTTGCGTACCGGAGGTTTCGATCAGCGCTATGGTGTCCTTTATTATGTATCTCCCCTATCATCAGCTCTCTTAGTGCTTCTCCATTCACTCCATGACCCTTCGGAATGTAAAGGCAATCTTCTCCTCCTCTTGTAGTAGCGTACAGTAGCCCTTTGCGTATTTGGTAATATTGCATCATTCCGTTTTGTGAAGTGAGGTTGGAATCCATTGCCAACTGATAGATAGGGTCATTTCTATATCCTTTAACCATCTGTTCCCTCCAGATGTTCTTCATATCATCCACTCCTTGGATGATATCCCTTTCATCCACCACTCTTTCTAATATCGTTACCTCCTCCTCATCCTCAGGTGTTTCATACACTTTGTAGAGCTCATGTTTCTCGTGAGGTAGGGAGGGTGGTTCCACTACTGGAACCTCATTCAGGTATGTGAGGGGTCCTCCATAGAGGGGCTCATTGTGATAGTGTTCAGGGTACGCAGAGGCCTGACATTCAGTAGGGGGCGTGCCACAGCCTAGTGCTTTCTTGACACGTTCTTTGATGGCTCGGATATCGAGGCAGGGGCGTGGTGAATGGGTATCTCTATCATTTTGATCATCATTGGTGTTTGGTGGAGTTTCGATAACTGGTGGGCTGCTGCAGGGGGAGCCGGTGTAGATCTTAGTCTTAGGTTTCAATTCCTCATGGTCAGGGCAGAAGGGTATGTTGCAGAATGCCCAATGCATTGATGCATGTTCAAGTTCCTCCTCACTCCTACCACTGGTATAACTTCGATGGTCTCCCCAATCGTTTAGGGGTTCGCTATTTCTGTAATCGTCTGCATCTATCTGTGCTTGCTCTAGGCTGCAGTTGCTTCCGCATTCTGAATGAGCACCGATGTGGTCAACTGTGAGCGCTTCGAATCGAGACATTTCGTGTTCAATAGTAGGTTCTTGGCAAGAAAGAAGGGATGAAATAGGTGAGGAACTAGGTAAATCGTCTTCAGATGTAGGATCGTTTGAGGTGAGTGTGTAATGATCGTTCTCATCATAGAGGCGTGATAAAGCATCTGCTAAATAGTTCCTTTTTCCTGGTCTGTACACTATTTCAGTATCATACTTTCCAATAAACCCTCACTATCATAACTGTTTTTTGCTGGGTGTTCTGCTTGACTTGAGGTACGTCAGAAGTAGGTGATCTGTGACAATAGTAAACTTGCTTCCTGCAAGTATGTGATGAAATGCCGTCAGTGCATCGACTATTGCTAGAGCTTCCTTGTCAGTTGTGCCATAATTCATTTGGGCATTAGAGAATTTTCTGCTATGAAGCGAAGCAGGTCTGGCATTTTCTGGTGTTTCTCCTGGTCCTACCCTTGCTCTCACGCCTGTGTTGGATGCATCTGTTATCAACCATATTGGAAGTGAGGAATCATATTGTAGTGGTTCCATAACCTCGTATTTTGAAACAAGTCGCTTAACATTATCCCTGGCTTGGTCTTGGGTGGCGGTCCACACAAATTTTACAACTCCGCTGAGTTCCATTAGGGGTGATGTAATGGTTGCAATATGTGGCAAAAGCTGGCTGATGTAGTTGACCGTTCGTAGAAATTCCTGTAACTGTTTCTTAGTCTGTGGTGTAGTCCATTCTTCGATCTTCGCTATCTTTTCTGGTGCTGGTGAGAGTCCTTCATCATTGATGACATGGCCCAACACTTCTATACTTGTGGCGAAGAATTCTGAGTTCTTCCTGCTTGCATAGAATCGTGCCTCCTTGAGTTTGTCACAAATCAAAGATATGTGTTTCCAATGTTCAGACTCGGTATTGGAAAAAATGAGTATATCATCAATATATACCCACGTGAATCGTCCTAGGTAGTCAGCGAATAGATCGGACATTATCCGCATGAATGTTCCTAGAACATTCATATCTCCCTGTAGCATTACTTTGCTAACGAAACATCCAAATGGTGTTTTAAAAGCGTTTTTTCACACATCCTCTGGTTCCACTCTTGTTTGAAAGAAGGTATCGCTAAGATCGATTTTACCGCGGTATCTTGCCCTAGCTAGGGCATTCACAATCATCTTTTGATCTGGAATAGTCTCAACATCCTTGATTGTAATCTCATTTCTTGCTGTGAGGTCCACTAATGGCCTCATTCGTTTCTTGTCCTTTTTTTCTTGTGCAAACATGGGTGCTGCCGATGAAACTGCTTGTCTCTTGATAATTCCGGCTTTTTCCTTTTTTCTTAGCCATATGCTCATGTTGGTTGTCAATCGTTCCGGTATCGAGTAAGTGGGTAATGAGCGCTGCTCTTTCCCTGATTGCAGATCTATCTTATGATTGATCTTTCTTAAGGGTGGTAAGTCTTCCTGTATTTTATCGGGAAATACTTCCGGGTATTGGCTCATGACATCTTCAGTGCTGATCACCGCTGCTCGGATCATACCACTAGTAGGTGTGCAAATAATTCGCACATTCTGTTTGGGAAACAGGATAGCTAATTTGCCACATTCAATTTGAGCTTGGTGTTGTTCTAGGAAAGGCATTCCTATTAGTGCCTCATATTTCGCCAGGTTTCCGACCAACATCTTAGTCCCTGGTGCGCTCAGCTTCCCTGCTGTTATATTGACTGAATATTCTTTATGACCGTCAGATCGTGATCCTTTCATGGCTAGGTGTATTCTGATCGGTATTTTCAATTCCTGACAGGGAATTCTGTGCGTGGTCACGAAGGTAGTGCTAATTAGGTTTGCTCCTATTGATCCAGTATCAAACAGGACTCTGGCTTCTTTGCCATTGATGTGCATCGTTCCTTCGAGAGCGTCATGGGGTTTGATGTATGTTGGTCTAGCGGCCATTGTGATAATGTCTTCCTCTTCTTCCTCTATTTCCATACCATTGATAAACACCTCTTCCACTAGTTGTTCTTGTTCCATTCTGTTGGAGGTAACTTCTTTCTTCACCTTAGTCTTGCCCTTGCTTTTGCCCTTGTCATCTTTGCTAGGACAGTCTCTTGCTAGATGTCCTTTACCTCCGCAGGAATAGCAAAGACCTTTTTCCTTTCGTTCCTTGGGTTTGGAGTAGGGCTTGTTGCTAATTTTCCGATTATCTTTTCATCCTTCTTATTTGGAAATGAATTCTTTCGCTGGTTTTTCGAACCTTTCCTTCCCATAAGCACCAGTGCTTTTTAGAGTAGCGTCTATGCTCTCCGCATTTCGTATGACTTCCATAACAGTAGCAGTTTCAGCATGCTGTAATTCTGCTTCTTGCCGTAGTCTAGGGTGCATGCTCTTAAAGCACTGTTGAACGAAAGCATAGTCGCTTATGGTATTCGCAGGTAGGCGGGATCCGAACGTTAGCATGTCAGTTGCTACGGTTGATATTGTCTGTATCTTTCCATTACGCACTTGCATGATTTCATGGAACTTGCGATAGGTATCATCTTTCTGTTTCCAAGATTGGAATGTTTCTCGCAGGAATCCAACAAGGTCTTCTCTGGTCATGTCTTCACCAAAATACTCCGCAGCTTTGAAAGCTGCTTCTTGAGCTCGTCCTTCAGTATAGAGGATCCAGTAGTTTCCTCCTCCGGCCTCGCTAGTCCGTAGTCCATTAATCCGTAAGTATAACTGTACTGAATTATACCATCTATCAAACGCTTCTGGATTGAGGTCATCTTCTTCACCAGTAAACTTACTGGGCGAAGGTACTTTGATGCTGAGTTTAGCTGTAACAGCTGGGTTAGGTCTAGGTGTCGGTGGTCTTGGGACCTCTGGTGCTGGGGCTCCAGACCCTGAGGGACCTGCTTCTGAAGCCATGTTGTCTGATCCTTTGTCGCTATCGGAGCTATCTGGATCGTTACTTGGTAGTGCTGGAGGTACTTGTGTACCTGTAGGTTTTCGTGGGGATTCTGGGTACCCTCCCGGGGTAGTGGTTGGCGGTTCCAATGGTTGTTGTGATGATTCTCCTGTCGATTGTTCAGCAGCGTCTCTGGCTAACTGCCTAGCAGCTGCTTCGCTTGCTGCCTGCTCCAAAGCTGGAGTCTTTGTGAACCGTCCTTTGGAATCTCTGGTGCGCTATTGCAAACCTTTCACGGGGGCCTTGCCCTTACTCGGTCCTGAAACGACTTCTATTTTGATAACTTGCTGAAGTTAAAAAAATGTAACCATCTCTCGGGAGATGCAGTAATCGTAGGGTTAACGGGCTTTGTTCTGTACCGAGGCGGTATCTAGCAAATCAAAGTCCGGAGGCTTTGATCAAGGTTGTTGAATAGACTTCTTACTGTATTGTAACTACTGAAGTCCCTGAGGTGTTTGGTAGGTCTCAAACTAAAGATTCTTGAAGCGAACTGAAGAAAGTAACTGTTCAACCAAGTATATTGAAAACTCTGTCTACCGAAGTCTACTTCTTCTGACGCGAAGAATAGCAGTTCTTAAATACACTTCCTAGGCTACTGGGAGCCTTGTTCTCATGACATAATAGACTCCGAAATGGTAGCCTTGAAACCAAACATAAAACATATAGAGTATCAAACCGATACTCGAAACCAAACATAAAACATATAGAGTATCAAACCGATACTCGAAACCAAACATAAAACATTTAGAGTATCAAACTCTATACTATCAGGCTAGAGGCACACCTCGTTTCCTGAAACAAATTCCAAAGACTCAAACAATATCAACTGATACATAAAAATCCTAAACCAGTAACCAGTACCGGTTACAGATGCTGTGTAGATTGCTCATTTAGGAAAGGCTTTTTTTGTGCAACTCGGCAATGGTATCCTTCCTCGTCAAACGCTTGGCGAAGTACAGTATCCCAAGCTGTGATTCTACAGATCTTAGCGATCTCTGGAAATGGCTTCCAGCGGTTCTTGGCAGACTGGGTTCCCATTTTGATAAGTCTTTTTCAATTGTTGGAGGTCAGCATTTTTGGCCTTCCACGCATTGGCTTTGGAATCTCCGCTAGTTTGAGTGATATCTTATGAGCTGCTGCTGGGCTGCATTCCACAGTAGTAGGAGCTTTTCTAACTGTCCAGCCTGCTGTATTAACTAATATCTGGACTTGGATACAATCACAATAGGAGAGGAGGACACCAGGCTCTTTCACATGTTTAGGAGGATCATAGTGGTTGGTTACTCGAGGGGTTGGACAGTGGTTTTCAGAGGCCTTTGGTGGGCATAAAATTGTGGAAGGATGCATTGTATAAAGATCGGTATTCAGGTTTCTTACTGATATTAATTTCTCCTACTCTATCTCTCTTTTTATGTTCAAGGACTGGATTTCTTTCTTTTTTTTTTGAATAACTTTCATTTGCCTATATACAAATAGTCGATTTTAGCCAGTTAGCAGTGTAGAATACGAAAGTCCACCAATTATTAGCTCCAAAGTATTCACGGAATTTATCCTCTTTTAACATATACCCCCTGCATGTGCATATGGCCTATGGACTCCCTTTACCCCCCTCCAAAACCCCCGTTCAGGCGACGAACAGGGATAAATTCCCAGTAATCTTTGTAACCCTGACCTTAGCCCTTTCCTTTTTTTGCACACAAAACACCCCTGTTCATCGCCTGCCCAGTTTCTTCGCGACTCCAGTGCAGACTGTACCACTGTTCCCTGGCCTAGTGAACACCTGTCATAGCGAGCCACTCACCCAAATCCTAGTCATTATTAAAATCCCGACTGAGTTCAGCCTATCAGCCTTGGTGTCACATCCCGGTCCTGTGTCACATCACGACGGGATACGTTAGTGCCCGGGTACAAGTACCGCTATTCTTCGGCCAAGCGAACGCCTGTCATAGAAAGCCATTCACCCAAACCCTAGCCATTATATCTCGACTGAAGTTCAGCCTATCGCTTTGCCCAAACCTGCCGATGGCTTGCCTCAAGCCATAGAATACTGGGACGTCACAGGCGGACATTCTCTTAGCGCAAAAAACCTCACATGGACAAAATGCAACAGGGGGAGAGGAGAAGAGTCCGTCGAAAACCCACCAAGATCGGTACAGTACAGTACAACCTCACCAAAAGGTCCTACTCCCCGTAGGAGTACGTTAGAAAAAAAAGGGCCTGCTTTGGCTGTTCGACCAGGGGGGCATTGACACAGCTGCTAACGATAGTCTGCGTTTTCTTATTCGCGGCTCCCCGCTTAGTGCGATGTTAACCGACCCTGCTGTCCACCGGAAATAATTGAAGACTACCGGTAAGTTACTGCTTGACATGCTCCAAACGAGTCCAGTATCCTTCGAGCCTGCGCTACATGTTGAGAACGTGCTCGACTGTGGGAAATTGTGGAAACCCGCCGACTCGGATATTGCTCAGCATGCTCTAACCTGCCCAGCATCCTCAGAACCCCCCGACATGTTTAGAACATGCTTGACATGTTCGCTATACCACTACATCTCCGCTGCTCATTTATCGTTGATCTTCGCCCGTCTGACCATCCATTCGCTCGTTTACTCGTCCGTCCGATCATTCATCCGTCCGTTTCTTCTCCCGGCTACCCATCCTGCTGTTCGTTTTCTTCGTGTTGTCCATCAGTTGGTTCATCGGTTAGCTGGTTTGTCTCCCGTATCGCATCCGTGGAAGCAGCACGGTAGCTCGGGTGATACGGCAGTTTGACAGTGGGAGGGATACTACTCTGGAGGCAGTATGGCAGAGGAAGGCACACGGCAGTGAGAGTCCTAGTGGAGTGTATCTTTTGTTTTTCTTTTGTTAGCACGGGCGTATGTGGAGGAAAGGGAGACTTGTTGTATGGACGAGCGGGGATGATGGTGGACACGAGGAGTATTTGGTGGAATGACAGGAGGCTGCTCGGTCATGCTTTGTTTGAGTTCCAGTTTTTCATTATTTCGTTAGTTTTGTTGAGCAAGAGAGTCATGGAATAAAGCAAGTTGTCGTGTGAGTTTTGGAGTAAGAGTGGAAACTTCCCCGCTTTCTGTTGCAAAGAGTTTTCAAAGCGCTTTTAGTCATCACCGTTTCGTTTCGTTTCGCCGTTTCGTCGTCGTCGTTTCAATTCAGTCCTGCGGCAGGTTAGTGGTTGCTATCGAACATCGCCATGGGAGAACTGCTTGTCCGTACAGGATCTTGGATTTCTTCCCCGCCCGCGTGTTCGCTCACCATATCGCATCCGTTAAGTTTCCACCGCTAACCCGCCCGCTGATTGTTTGCTGTTCTTCGCTTTATGATTTACCGTTCGCATTTTTGCCGCCCTTCGCACCTTTGCCTCCCACATGAAGGCTGTTTCGGCGACGCGCTTTGGCGTATCACGGTTATGGGAGAAAGCACGGCAAGCAGTACAACCGCGGGAGGAGTAGTAGGAGCGGAGCAGAGGCTATAGACTGTGGACGTCTTTATGGAGCCTATCTTCTGATCTTTCATTTGTTAGCAACGGAACCGCCTTGGAAAGGGAGTCTTGCCTGGATGAGTATGGAGGTCGATGGATCGGTGAGGTGCTCGGTGAAGGTGAAGATGATTTGTGTCGCTTATTTATACTCCTGTCTTTGCTGTCATTGCCAGCTAGTTGAGTTGAGTGTGTGAACGAGTTGTTGCGAGAGAATAGAGATCTTCCCCCACCTTACGTCGCGTGTTGTCAAGCAGAGTTTTCACAGCCTTACTGGGCGTGTTTGGTTACAAAGTCCGGCAAGAAGTTATGAAACAGTTATTCGAGGTTAACCAGTCAAATACATCCCTGTCTGTTCCGGTTAATGGGTCCCTACCCTTGTACCTCCGCATCGCTATCTCACGGTCTTGAGAGTCGTTCCCCATACGCCGTTTCGCGATACTCTCTTTCGTCGTAGCTATTTCGCCGTTCGCTTATTGTTCGCCATTCGCCGCATTAGTGCACGGTCATTGTACATCATTCAGCGGTTTTCGTGTTTTTCGGGTTTTCCCCAGGCTGGAAAGTCATCGCTGTTTAAGACTGCTTGCTTCTTCACCATCAACCACCGGTGCGCTGATCGGTACAAATGCCCAATTCGGACACTGGGTATTGTTAGAACCTCTTTCAAGAAGCTATTTTACGGGTAGTATGAGAGCAGGACCAGCGTGGAGAATATGATTTGCATTCCCGGAACTCGACGAGACTACCCTGTAACAGAATGCCCAAGTGCCCCAGTGCACGGGAGGATCAACACACCAGATTTAGAGGGAGCAGAACTGGTGATGAAGGATCCAGGTGGGCGAGTTAAGCGATCTCCGCAGGTGGGGTCGTTGTAAGAGGATTTGGGTAAAGACTATTGAACTTAATGGTACTCTACTAATTACATTTTGTAGTCTCTGCCGCAACGGATATAGCGCAAGGCAAGGGCTTACCCACATAGTGGAAACTGGATGCTGGTGTCGGCAAGGAATTGACATGTTGTGGGCCAAATTTCTGGAAGGGTGGGTTTGCGGGGATTTAACCGGGCTTTTTCAGGGATTGGAGATTCTCTACGCGTTGTCACAATTAGTACCGGTATATCAAGAACTTGGGGCCCAGTGCGGTTATCTCTTGACACTTGAAGCTGTTGTATCAGCTTCAATCAATCCAAGCCAGCATAGACACATGTCCCGGCCAGTTCCCGAGATCACTTCAAGCATGCTCGATCATTCGGAATCACGCGGATATTCAGCCTGCGAGGTCTAACCCCGAAAAAGGCATCGCTTGCCAACGCTACTCGTATGAAGTGAATATGAAACAAAGTCTCGCACCCTCGTACCCCATTACATCGGGCGCCCGAACTCAATGCTTCACATCAAGTTACTCAAAACCCAAGAATACATATCTTCCATATGCCCGCGCTTAGCCCCCGCCCTCGCCCTCCACAGCAGATTCCAATATTTCCAACCACCTACCCGCCCTCCCCCTCTCTAGTTCCCTGGATCGACCCTGGCTAAGTCACTGCTGTAGAGAAGCCAATCCCAAAGTAGGGGATACCACTGGGGTCGCTAAGTCATTTGTAAAATCGGGTTTTAAAGTTCCACCCCCCCGTGTATAGCCCCGACTGACGTTTACAAGGCTAGATCCCTGTCCTATCCCAGAACTCTCTCTCTTCCCGGACACGGATCTGGACAAACTGGGTTGGAAATGGCGGGAAGCCAAAGAGACTGCTCGGCATGTTCACAACCACCCAGAAATGCCTAGAACCTGCCGGACATGTTTAGAACATGTGCGACATGTTCTAAGCATGCTCGGCATGTGCGCGATACCTCTGCAATATCCTTTATTCTTTGTCCTCCACGCACCCGTCCGTCCAACCGTTTTATCCGTTCGATTGTCCACATTCTCGTTCACCGCCGCATTCATCCAGCCGTCCGCTCGATCACCGGTCCTGTTTGTTCGCTCGTTCGCCAAAGTAGGGGGAGGGGGGTATCCGGCCGGAGGAGAGAGAGCCATACGGCTACGTGAGCGGTATGGCTATAGGAGTCCCTTTAGTATTTTTTTTTTTTATTGTCAGCGGGGGGACTTGCGGAGGTAGGAGGAGATTTGAAGCAACGAGCGGGAAATGGGAGCCAGAGTGTTTGTGTTTTCCTGTATGCATTTTGTTAGCAAGCGAAGCACAAAGAAGAGAGGTGGGATGGGAGACCTACGTGGATGGGAGTGGACGTGCGTGGAAAGCGGTGGCGGATAGCAAGATTTCTTGTCGTTTATTTATACTCCTGTCTTTTCCGCCTATGTTAGTTGTGAAGAGTACGAGCAAGTGGTGAAATAAAGAGAGTCGTGCGCGTTGTTACAGGAAAGAGTCCGCAAGAGTGAAAATTTTTCATACCCCGCATTTTTCTCTTTGCCTAGTCTTGGCGTTTCGTTTAACACGAGTGATAGCCGGTGACGGCGGAGTCGTGAGTTCTGCTCCGGGAGAGTCGGCTGTCTTGTAAACTGGACATCAAGATCATGTATGATATGTCGAAACACCCTTGCACAACCAGTGGTGTGGAAGATCTTGGAACTCTCGATTTTTTTAAGCAATAGTACCCCCCTTACGCGGGATATATCAAGAAGGGGGGGGTGGGTATTCGAGTACAAATAAAAATATAATTGGTGATTAGATCAGAGCAAGGAAGGATCAAGGGGATTTATGATCCAAGTAAAATAAAATTTGTTTTTATATATTATTAAGGAAAAATGTTGTCTAGAATCATGGGAGGGGATTTTTGGTTGCTTAATAAGGGATGCTTCGGATATTGTTGTGAGATTTACGGATTCAACAGTATTTGATCCCCATGATAACACCCCCCACCTCTGGTATCGACAACAACAACCACCTTGATAATTGTAAAAAGAAGTCCTTTTTTTTAAGAAAACGAAAAAAACTGAAACACCTATTTATTCGGATTTAACCCCCTCCTCACTATTTATTATTTTAGGCAATTTAGTTCTAGATTTACCTATTTGAATGTTGTCAAGATGAACTTTCTCGATTTCGGAGCGCCCATCCTTAAAATGAGTCTGGGCCTCCATTGGGGTTAACCGGGGTTTTTCCCTTTGGCCGGGTTCCGGTTTTTGCTGGACAGGGTGAGCTTTCCCAGGGTCCGGGCCCAGTGATCCAAATCGTCCGGGGGGCCCCCTACGTGAACTTTAAGGAGGGAGGGAGGAGGGAGGACTACCCAGAGAAATGGACTGAACGGGATGGTGGAGCGCCCTATACACCAGAGCGAGTTGTGTTTGTGCGGCGGACTGTGGGATTCTGCGATGACTTCTACCTCCAGACCCCTATCTATGGAAGTTTTGACAACACCGAGAATTATAGGGAGGAGGGATGTAGTCCGATAAAATATATCTCAGCCAAAATGAGGTGCCACGGAACCGGTACAATATACGTCCTAAAGAGTATTACAAAAAATTAAACCAACCCAATACTGCCTACCACACTGCACTCCTGAAAAGCATCCCCGGGTGTCCCTAGTAATACAAAGCCCAAGTCTTTTGCCGGGACACCGGTAAGCAAAAAAAACAAAAGTAAAACGCAACCCTGTGCTGAATCCTACCTTGTAGTTAGGTGGAGACCTTAGAGGGTAGCAGGGCCCTGTAAGGGTTCGAGCGGAAGCACATAAAGGTTGGTATTGGACCATAGGATTTATGTTTGATAAGAGAATATGAGGGCTCCTAGAAAAACGTCATGAGAGATGGTCTGTGATCAGAGCTGCCGATTGACTTATTAGATTAATGGATTACCGGGAAGCGCAGGGTGAAGTACAGTAAAGTTAAACAGACATGCGAGATACCCGGTGTATCTACCCAACCCCCCCCCTACCAATCCCTTCGAAAACGGGCCACCAGAGCCACAGATCGTAAGTCACCCAGTGAGACCAATACTCGCAAGCGAATGGCCAACCTGTAGATGGCCAGCAGATGTGAAGTCCAGCCAGCCCCGGCCAAAGTGAGACTAAACTGGGATTTATAAGCTAGGCTTTGCTAAAGTCCGCGAACTCCATGGATACCTGGCGGGCGCCGGAATATATATATGCAATGTGGTTTACGAACATTTTGTAAATGGCTAGCGGATATCTGAAAGATTTTGTCTTCCGGTTCAGGCGTGAAACAGACAACGGGGAAAAATCAAAAAGCATTCCGCTAGTTTCAAAAAGTTGAGGGATGCTGGGTAATTTCTTATCACTCAGTCTATTCTCGGATTCAGGGTGGGTTGCTCGCATACTAACGGATATTTGTCCGGTAATCAAGCCAGTCACCCCCACTACACCAGAATCACCGCAGACCTCAAATCTCTAACAATTCCTCCCGCGGGCTCTTCTCCACCACAACTTTCTCCAAGAGAGCTTCATCCGGGTCATTCTACATTGCAAACCATTTCTCCCTTTCTGGCTCCTGACTTCCATATCTAGTGCAAATGTTCACGCGAGAACATAAGCTTGTATTCCGGATCCCCACAAAGATTCGTACCAACGGGCCATAGAACACCCAGGGTCATGGGCGGTGGTGAGGGTAGCGTGTAACGCTGGTGTAATTCAATGTATATACACGTGCCCGGAAGACTCCTGAAAGTCAGACCAATCATGCCCGATCAGACGGAGGCCCGCGGATATCTGTGGTTCCGGTCACGTCCTGAAAACTTGAGCCAACTTTAAATAGCGTCTTAGTCGATCGGTCACACCACAGACAATGGTAATACCAAGAAATATATGTACAAGGTACAAACATCAAAGTACAGCATAGCCATAAAATTTCGATCCCCATTCCTACGCCAGTCCTCATTCCCAGTCCAACCACCCAATCCGCAATACCGATCACTGTTCCTGAAATACCAGACATCCCAGCAACACCGGTCTCACACATCCTAGCCAGGCCCCGCCAGATGGGCTCCGGAAGCTGAGCTACCGCTAGTTATGCTGTTGAGGATTGTCAGATGCGAGTGGCCCTCTCGTTGGGCTGTGCGCGATAAATGTGAGTGGGGTTGGGGGAATCTCGCTTGGTATTTGTGTTTTCCCCTTAATTAGCTCACCACTTAGCTCAGAAATGCAACACTATTCCGTCCGATATGCGCCTCAAAAAAATCGTATCGAATCAGCCAACTTGATCTGGTCACCTATTCATCTACAACTCTTTCACCTCCCCATCGCCGTCATCAGCGGCCCCATTCTTCCCCTTTCCCTTCCACTTTTCCCAAACCGTAAAGTTATCCAAACCCCCAACCACTGCCTCCGGTGGCTCGATTGCACGAGCCTCTTCCAAAGGGTAGGCAGTGTCAATACACTTCCTCACGAACAACGGATACTCCCATCCAAATTCTCTAGCAGCCATAGCACAAAGACTCTCCTGGTCATCACGACCTGGACGGCCGGTGCCGGTGAGATTCTGGACGTATGAACTCAAAAATCAGACAACAGAAACACCCAAATTAATTTGGAGGGGGGAGGAATACAGGTTTAGGATTAACGTCGAACAGAAAGAATTTCCCGCCCTTCTCATCCTTCCTGCGAATGTCAATTCTAGTAACGTTAGTAAGCTTGAGTAGCTCTGCAGCCTTCTGGCACTCTATCTTGGCAGCTCGATGCCACAAATCTTCCTCCATCACCGGTAAGACAGTAGAGTTTTTGGTAACAGGTACATGCCCGCTCCACGGCATCACCCCGGTAACCTGACCAAATCGCTGCACGATCGGCAAGGCGACAAACTTCCCCTGGCCATCAGGCACGACAGTCACTGTCCCCTCCTCTCCTTCCAAAAACTCCTCGATGAGGAGGACATTATAGGTCTTGAAAAGATCATCAAGGGTATCCAACATGCCCACAAACCCATCTATCAATTCCACCCCCTCACTTCCCCTCCCGCGGACGGGTTTGACGATGACGGGGTACGGGAGATCGTATACCAGCTGGCTCAACTGCTCGATTGACCGCGCCAAGTCGCCTTCCAATAGCCAGCTCTTTGGTATGGAAAATCCGTGGTGTTGGAGCAGCTTGTTCGTGAAAGCCTTGTCATCAACAACGTCCACCACTCTTGGTGGGTTCGCAATTAGCTTTGTTCTGGGTGGGAGGGAGGTGGTGGTGAGCGGGTGATCGGCAAACAGAGAGGTGTTTGCCCAGATGGTATTTGCTCCAGCGGTTATAGCCGCTAGGATACCGGGTCGGGTATCTGGGAACGACCAGCCGATCACGGTGGTCGGGCTTGGATGCGGTTCAGGAGTTATTATGCTTATGTTCGGATCGTTTAGTGATTGTATTGCGTAGGCGATGTCCGCGCATGCGTCTTTGTAACCTGATTTGCATGCGTCAGTCGGTGGATTGTGAGCGCAGGGTGTGTGCGGGCAGAGGAGAGGAGGAACCCCCGGGCTTTGGCGGTTTGGATGAGCCATTGATAACGGGAGGTGGAAGCTTTTGGTGGAGTACCGCTATGGTAGTGATGCATCGTCGCGCGTTTGTGCTAGAACGCAAGAGAGGACGGGGGTGCAAGAGGTGGCTGCGGGTCAAAGTGCTAAGCATTTCTGCGGTGTATCTGGTTGGTGATGTTTTCGGTGGGTCAACGGGTGGTTTCCTCGCCGACGGTGGAGTGGGTAGGTGTGGAGTTGTGTCGGTTGAGGTGAGACCAAAGCCCCTGTAAGATCGTGGTTGCAGGGCGGTTTTCCGAGTGTGGCTGAATGTCGGGTAAATTGCACCGCCAACCGGGACCATGGGGCAAGCGAATCGCGTCACAACACCCCTCTGCTCGAGTACCGGTACTCGAGTAGCAGGACCGGAGTGCGGTCGCGGTAAGCGATGTCACGTGCCAGCATAAACTATTACCGTAAACTCTCGTTAAATCCACCATCGTTGATCTGAGACAAAACACTCCGTGAAGGAATAGTGTTTTCTCGACGAGGTATAGCTTGGGCAGGTTGAACCTAGTAGATCTTGTTAACTTGTATTCGCAATTTTATTAACCTACTCCGCTAAGTCTATTGTAGCTTGGTATGGTGATTCCTGTTGCGCACACCCCCCTACAAGCGCGCCAAGCCCCAGATCCCCGAGGCTGGATTTAACGAGAGTTTTAAATTTACGGTATTCTGTTTCCACCTTCTCCTTTCTACCTGCCACATTCCAAACCTTCGCTTCTCTGTCCACTCGGCAAAGGCACCTTTACTTTACTACTCTACTGTACATTCAATTACCACCTTTCGAGAAATATTTTATCCTCCATATTAAATTATTGTGTCAAGTTACTTGTACTCACACCACTGCGCTCGTGGCTACCATATATGTGAACTCATGATCTGTCTTTCCTTTGGCGGTGGCAGTGGTACAGGACTTCGGTAGAGACTTTAGTCAGGTAATTTGTGCTACCGGTATGATACCGGTTTTTTTTATGAATTGGTTGGGTCGGGATGGGTTAGGGTAGAGTTAACCGCACAGGCCATGCAGGTACGAGTATGGAACTTGGTAAGATCCAGCCGGTGAATACGGTATCCGAGTACTTTATTGGATAGAGTACCCGAGTACTGTACGAGTACTCGTACGGCACTGCAATGATGGATCTTGATTGGTTAGATAACAGCCGTTATTTTATTATAATTCCCAGTTCCTTGGCTTACCACCATGATCCCATACTGCACTGTACGATACCCCCCCATCCAGTTAGTTTAGTCATATTTTCGCCTAGTACCCTAGCCTCCATGCCGTCAATACCGCCGCTCGAGCACTTGTAATACCAGCGGAGCATCTGGGTGTCGTACGGGCACCAGTGGCGTCGCCCCTATTGTACTATCCAAGCCAGCCAGGCAGGAAAAAAAACAAAAAGCAAAGAATCGGTCCAGGATCACAGATCAACTCTGGTGCGGAAAAAATTAAGATCGACGTAATTTCATTGTGGGCAGCGAGATTTGACCGTAATAGTTGTGCTCTATTCTGCCGCTCCGGGCTAGGTTCTTGAGCTACAGCCCTAATTTATCCCATAACATTCGAAAGCAGGGTGGGGCAAAGAGCGGGAGAAGCGCAACTACTATATACTCGGGGGTTGACAATGTTCGGATCTACTTCGGGAAATGAAGTAATAAAGAGTGTTTTGAAATGAGTTTTTGAGGAGTATATGGAGTAGGAGGCGTGATTAACTTTTTTCTCGGAGACATTATCTTTTCTCTAGCGATCTCGGCAGACTATATATAATACAAAGAACCCAACCTCAAAGATACACATAGATCCGCTTGTTCTATAGCATTCCATTGGTTTCCAATCCTTTTATTCCGTACCGGTCATCCCATTCCATACCCGACATTCCATACCGGATGTCCTATTTCATCTACCGTGTTCCATTCCAGACGTTCACATGAGGTTATCAGGATGCCCCGGCTACCTCCCGCCATATCACAGCAGAAAAGAACTTCGGAGAAGAGGTCAGATATGAGTGATATCCCATGGGTACGTTCCGCGAAGAAAAGAAATTTCTATGCAGACTGGACGACGGGGATCTGGTTGCTCCCCCCGTCGGTATCAGTAACAGGTTCTAGGCTCATTTTTAGACATACCAGTATCCCATCTCAGCTAAGCTAATGTGTTCTAGCGTCGTGGGGTTTGCCATCGTGTGTTTTGGCAATGCGTGTGATGAAAGCCCACAATCGCTGCTTTTCGGCATTGTCAAATATCGACCGACCAGAAGTGTAAGAAATCGACCATCGTGGAGGGGAATAACGTTGAGACCCTAGCCTTGAGTATCTTCAAACATCTTGCAGATTTCACTCAAAAGGTTCCTTTTTTGTTTTTTTGCGGCGCATGTTTTCTGCTGTTTGTATTTGTATAGTGGTGTAGGAGAGACGTCGTGTGCTGTCATCTTCCTCCCAAGGTGATAAAGAGGGAACTGCTGACAGGGGAGACGGGACTCGTGTATCGAGACTTCAAATACCTTCACACCTTAGTACAGTACAATGTAGTGCAGCACAAGTTAGTTCCACTTATCCCAATCCAACTCGAAGCTCCACGAATTTAGTTTCCACCTTGGGATTAATTTCGACATACGAAAATATTGGTTCACCGGGCTTCTGACGCAGACCGGCTTCTCCCCTCGCCATCTCGGGGATCCATCACACTAGGCGTGCGAACATGGCCACCCACAAGCTCAGCGGCAAGGTAAAGCTGATAGGCAGCATTGCTAACGATTCCAACGTTATCGCTCACACTGCCCTTCGCACACCTGCCTGCCCTGGTGTAATGGTTGTTGGTGCACAAATGCGGGAGAAGATTTGCAACAGCGACAGTACCTTCAACTTCCATAAGATACTAAGATTTTCCATTTTGAATCGGCAGAGGAACTCCACCTGCTCTCGTGGCACGCACAGAGTGTTCATGATGTAGTGCCTCAGATGCCCCGACCTTGAATCCTTCATGCAAGGATAGCTGCACCCCCAGCTTTGCAGTTGTTATCATTGCATTCAACACTAGAATAAACTTCAGATTTTCATTTGTAAATTATCATGGAAGACACTTACTCTGATTGCTTGGCCCAATTCTCATGATCACCGCATCTTTTGCACTAGTAGCGTACCTCGGCTGCGCGAGCGATTCCGGGATATATGCCTGTTCGGCATTGTATGATAGAATACGAATTTGATTGGTTTCGGCAAAAACTACCGACGCATCTAGATCTTCAATGGCTCCATATCCACAACTAAAATGTGTCCATATGAAATTATTCAAGGAGTTCAATGAGTGGTTACTTTAATATAGGACAAGCTCAACATACAGTAACCGCACGGGAAGCAGTTCAGGGATCTCCCTGATTATCTGAGCAAACAGCACACAATTTGCGGTAATTGGAATGCCTTTTCTAAGAGAGAATCTTGCAATCTAAGTAATATGCTCCCTTACAGGATATAAAAGCTGGTTCCTAGAGGCGCCGGAAGGGTTGGACTGGTGGTTTTGTCACCAAGAAGCGGTATTGTTAGCTTACATCTCTAGCTCATTGGGCAAACTCCATAGATTGTGGTAGCAGAATATTAGATACCATTCGCGCAAGATTTATTAAGCCATTAAACTCATCAAACCTATATTTATTAGTACTGGAAAATAACTCAAAGGCAAAGGAAACATAGTAGCATGGGTAAGCAGGCATCAACACAACCATCCCAAGTGAACTATTATCCAGAAAAGCTTGCCCAGGGGATGACTGATAAAAATATCCGCTTGCCTTACACAATCCCACTCCACCGCTATACTTTTGCTCATGGGCTCCCAGGTCTCTTCACAAGGTCGCTGCTGATTTCAATATGAGAACTGTGAATAGTTCTAATCTTGGGGAGAATTCTTTTGCTCAGAGTTGTGGGTGCAAGTGCCGGGTCATCGATGGTAATAGCATCTTCCCTATTAGGGGCAAAATGGGCCCCGGATGAGAGCTAATAGCGCTTAGCCTTTGCCCTGGTCTATTTATTGAGTAAGGAAGGACTTCTCCTTCTCGACGAGCTTTGCTTCAGGATCTGCCACTCCTTGGCGGGTGTTGCTGTTTGTTTTTGTAATTCTGAAAGCCCCCAGATTGAGCTTGGGGATAAACCTGTCACACATATCAGTAGATAAATATTATGCACTATAGATGAGGTGGAAATGGACCAATTCAGCCAAACACCCAATTGAGAGAAAAACATAAGCAAAGTGTGCCTCATGGGAAATACGCCCACGCAGTGGGGAGTTGCTGAAAAAAGCGTGTTCGTCGGTGGACACTGACGGTCGCTTTTAGTCTGGCCATCTTTATAAACACTTAACTCGGTACCCTTGTGTGCTGTATTCTCGTACTCTCTCAACTCTCTTAATCTCTCAACCAACTTAATAGCCCTTTGTGCTGCTGGCATGGACTGGTTTGCGGAACGAATGACAAGAGCGGGGTTGCAGTTATCACCAAAGGACAGAACGCACTTTCACGCTGCAGAGTCCGTCTGCTCATCAAAATTGTTGGGGCCAGGTCGATAGGTTTGTTGGAAAACAACGGTAGGAATTGTCCCACTATCTTGGGCAGCACCGAAGACTACCTTCTTTGTTTCCAGAGTCGTAAGGACAGCACCCAATTTCCGCCATATATACCACAACCTCGCGGCAAAATCTCCTCGAGACCAAGTGGGACCACGGCGCCCACAAACCTGGCTTCACGATCTACAGGATAGCCTCCAAACTTCTTCAATGCATATGCCTAAATGAAATCCCGCACATTCTCGCCATTCCGAACGATGAGTTTGATCACGCAGGAAGAGGGTGAGCTGTGTCGTGAATTAGGGGTGCCGATTCTGGCAGTCTTGTCGTCAAACCTAGTGGCTGTTGCCCCGAGGTAGAGCAGCTACATTGTCAAATTAAAAAACAATGTATATATTACCATAGTGGGGGATAAAGATAGAAAAAACTTGAAATTAATAAAAAAGTATCAAAGCGGGGGAATAGTAACCCACGAGCAGGGAAGGACAAATGAAATAGGGAAAAGAAAAGTGAGCAAAGGGAAGCAATCTTACAACAAGTGTGATTCCAGCCCAGATTAGTGATGGCCACAATCAGATTATGATCGAGTTTTGCTCGAGCAGATCATGCTCGATCACCCTCGATCATGGGGGTCCCTCGACCAGATCATGGTCGAGCAGGACCACCGTGATCTGCTCGATTCGCTCGATCAGGGGCACTGCTCGATCATACTCGAGTAGCATCGATCATAGTCGATCACCTGGTGTTTATATGTCTTGGTAATCAACTGATATTTCATGGAGAAGGCGCACTTCAGGATAGTGGCAGACCGCAGTCAGCTATAATCAACCATACCAAATCATGCTCGAGCTATGACCGTGCTCTATCAATTGCTTAAAATTGGTGGAAATCGTGATAGCCTCTCCAAAAACTCCCATCGGCGTGACTGCGTGTCCATCACCCTCCTGCTCGTGGGCCTATTTCTAGGCATCACTTCCTTCTTTCATCACCTTTCATAAAAAAGTGTCAACACTTGGATAACAATTTTACCTCAGCCGGTCCGGTCTTGCCTCCAGTGTTGAGATTGTTACCGTTCGGCCGACCTTGCGGCCTGGGCTACGTGGTGCGTGGGTGGTACTTTCCAGGTGTACTGCGGGGTGGAACAAGGTGCGGTGTTGGCTGACCACAGGGATGTAATTCTCTTAGGGTACGTAAACCGGGTCGGTAGTGATCCTTTAGTTAGCTAGAGAATCTGATTTAAAATTGAATTCCACGAAACAATGCGCGTCGGAGACCATAGTGGATCACTCGATCACGTGACCATGCTCGATCACCGCTCGATCACTCGATCAGGGTCCACCAATTTGATCGATCATTCGATCATGGGGTCCTCTCGATCAGATCATGATCGAGCAGAACCCCAATAATATGCTCGATCATGATCTAACCCATCACTAGCCCAGATGGTCTTTCAAGCTGACAAGCTAATAGACATTTTTTCTTCCTGAGAAGGAACATGGTCCAAGGGCTGTGTCTGGAGCAACGGGGATCCTCTGAGATATACTCCATGGATCTGATGGGAAAAGACAGATGTTCGATGAAGAGGTAGATGGGTTAAATAAACCGAACCCAGTAAAGGAATGGAGAGAAAGGAAGGAGAGAACATTTAACATCGTTACCCGCGGAGGCACTAGTAGTGTTCCCGAGATGAAGGATGCTTGGTGAGGAAGGAAGTGAGAGGGAGAGAAGGGTCTCCTCTACACACCATGGAAGGGGAGGCTAACGAATTGGAGTCACCAAGGTAGGTATGAGGGTATGAGCGAGGTTGCTTGTAAACAGACGCAGCAAATTATGTTGCTTACATGAGCGCTCTTAAAGCGGTGTTCTCGTGTGCGGTCGGAAACTCAATGGTTTGATACCTTCTTGAGAATGATACGCAAACTAGAGGTCATGGAGCTTAAACTAAAGCAGCCAAGTACTCGTAATGGCTTCATGGAAATATGTTTTGGCTTGTGTTCGAAATTAGTCGCAGAGTGTGGGCAGCGTCCTTCGTTACCCGGTCAAGTCCAAGGTAATATGCAGTTGGGTCATGAATGATGATACGGCGCGTCAACTGTTTGGTGGGTGCTGGATCTTTTTGTTGTAACAAAAATGGCCGTGCACTTCCAAGGCTAGATAGCCTTAGGTCTATAACTAAGCAATCTAGAGGAGCTGGCAGTGCATAGAAGTATATAAAAACAATACCGAGATTTACAGTACTAGCTTGGTAGATTTTCTGGGAACTTAATCCCCATGGCTCTCAGCTCCTGGCAATTCGGAGATTCTGCTGGATGTCAGGCGTGTAGTGTCCACAGTGGTCCAGTCAGTCCTTGTCAGGGGTATCATAAGACCCGACTCACGGCGGTCCATAGTCTTTTATTTTTCCCTAGCTACCCGGCCACCGTACTCCTAACAGTTGAAGGATAGAACCGACAATCTGTTAAGTTGTTTGATATGGTGTGGTCAACTGCTGCCATTAACTCCCATCCTGGGCGGTCCATTATGTTATGCAACTGAAATAATATTATAATAATACTTCCCGGCTGGGGGTAACTGATAAATGCCATAGCAGTAGGGTGAGCCGAAACTAACGATTACGGAGTAGCTGTACGAAAGATAGAAATGGCATGACCGTATCCATCGCTATCTTCTTTCCCACCTTAACTAAACAAACAGTAAAGATGGGAGTACATAAAACGCAATCATCCTGATCCTTCCAGGGATCAGACATATCCGTTTTCCTCTCTGCATACCCTCATTCCCTGCAGTACGGCGGCGATAATTAGAAAATGCCATATCAGAAGAACATTGTGAGTGGACAGCATTATAACCTCCACAGTCAACTACCACTCGATACCCTCTTTTATCAATTCCAACATCTCTAACGGCTGTATGCTATTGACATATCATTCAGAATATGTTTTCTGATTGAAAGCAAATTGGGCTTGCACTCACCGCATTTCACCCCTCTCAATAAATAAGTTACATCATGAACGTAGAGTGTTACAGCCTGAGATTATGGAATGCGCCCAAATATGCCATAGTTTGAGGAAGTAAATGCAACTAGAAAGGTTTATTCTTGAATTGAAAAAGCGATTGTAAATTTTGTCAGAGACACCAACCCAGTTCATTTGTTCCTACAGTTCGCCCAGTTTCCAGAGTAGATACAGGTAAGGACAAAATCATGGAGCTTCGCTCATCCCTTCCACCTTTCCCTCCAACAGCCTACATCTTCCAATTACTCCGTTGCCATATCCTACGGTCCTAGCATCTTTGCTACTTTTACCACATTGGTCGGTTCTTGTTGAAAAATTATGGATGCTACTTGTAATGCGTAGACGGTCTTGTTATGGTCGGACAACAGTTTCAGAGATGCGCTTTGGGTTAATCTATGCACTGAAGGAAATGATGTAGAGAGCCAGAAATTTCATGGGACTGCTCAGAGGCTATTAACCAAGGAAATCTCTTTCTGAAATAAGTCTCTTCTTTTGTTAGCTGAAGAGCATGCAAGAGAAAGGGAGGCATGCCTGAAAGGGAGTGAATAAGTGTGGTGATTGTTGGAAAGATTGGGGGAGGCTTTAGTGGACTATCCAGAAGGCTGTATAGACGCAGTGAATTCTGTAAGTTTCCGAACAGAGTCAGCCTCTTAATATTCAAACACTTTTATGTACTGCCTTTACCTTTTCCAATCATGTTCCCCAGTTCCAGCAACTCTACTAAAGTTGATGGTGGTCATTTTTAATCCCCTCCGGGTCATTCCTTCACCTGCGTGCAATCAACAACCTAAAGATGAGCGCCAGAGAGGAATAACATACCTGAGCCATACCTTCCACCTCCATAACTCAAACCACACCTCACACTCTCACAACAGCCGGGGAGAAAGGAGTTCGGGAGAGGTCTTACCATCCGCGAGAAATATGTACAACAATATGCACAGCTTTGTTTTTTTTGGTGTTTTCATTATTATGATTTTAGTGGGTTAGCCGAGAACCAGTCAACTACCGTGAGGTAGGGCATTAAGTTTGATCAATAAGTACAAATCTGACCAAAATTTTGAAGGGGGGAGTAAGCGCTTTTATTTCAGTGACCAGTTCAAGACCTGTGAGTGCGTGATTAGCCATGGCCGCTGGAAGAAAGGAGGTGGTGGCTGTTGTGAGAGTGCGAGAGGTGGTTGTGTTGTGGATGTGTCGAGGAAGAGATGGAGATGGGGGATGGGTGGGCAGCCTTTTATAGAAGGAGGATGTGGGGAGAGAGCGAGATCGGTTCTCATTGTGTTGTGGGGGACCGGCATGCCCCAGGATCGTAGGACTGCCTTTATTTTGTGCGTTAGTGGTTCCAGAGGGTCGGGTTGATAGGGCTCCCGGAAGGCATGTGGTGGTAGTGTGCGTCTCGTTTTGTCAAACCCGCGGTATGGGTTTTAGTGTGACCAGCAATTCTCTTCAGGGTACAAGAGTTGCCCACTGGGCGGGAATTTTGACGGCTTTAGAAAGCCTAGGTCCGTCCTATCAAAATGATCAGCAGCCGCCAGGTCGAATCTTGCGAAAAAACCCAGTCAGAAAAACCGCCAGATGCACAGGCAATCCGAAGATATCTTTGGGCAGCCTGCAGACTTTCCACTCTTAATCGCTCGGAATAGGAGAACAGGAGGTGCATGCTCCTAGTACTATAGATTTCTCTCAGGATGAATCTATGTCGTCTACTGATCAGGAACCACGATACCCACATCCACTCAATCCTTATGCTCTCCTTCCTCAAGGCAGTCTATACTATTTTTCTCCAAACTCTCTAACCCCACCAGGTGAAGATGTATTAACACAACGATTATATTATGAACAATAGGTCCTGTTTGGTGATGGAAACAAACATTCCCGATCAGTGAACCCAAGCGTCCAGTCCGCCCGGCTTTGGGTGTGGACGGGGGGGGGCGGCGGTGCGTGGGGGGATCTCGGGGACGGGCGGCAGTGCATGGAAGGATGTCCAGGGCGGATTGGCGGGCCACGTAGGCGTCTCAATATAGATAATGTTCAAGACCCTACAGGTGGCTATATATGACTGCTGGGCCATACGGATCACGACGGGCCCCGCGGATGACGGCCGGGTCTAATAGATGACGGCCGGGAGATGATTTTTGTACTCAAACTGCAGGGCCCAGGTGTCAACCTCTGGGGCTGCCTTCTTTATCAAAGACGGACGCCATGTCCTGCGGTCCTTACCCACACTGCCTAGCACGCGCTGGACTACAGGCCCCCCGGTCCTGTAGGGCACCCGGAACGGTTGGAACACTCTTCTCAAACTGCTTATGGGGAGTATTCTCGAGAATGGTCAGATTGAAGGAACCTCAAGTTCAAATGCTCAAGCATGGCCACTACTCAATTATGCTCCGGTCTGGCCGGTTCTGATTGGGTTTTCTCCACTAGGGTCGCTTCCGCATATCAAATGTGATGGAGAATTAAGCGGGTGCGCGCAATTTGATTTCCAACTACTAGAACTTGAGCTATCATAACCACTAGCACAATTGCTCCAAGACCTGAGAGCCGGAGTCATCGGTGCTATTCCGTTCGCTTGGAGTGTCGGATAAAGTTTCTGCCACTGGTTGGGATGGTGAAAGTTAGGACATTCTTATAACACAAATTTCCAAGGGGTGTTTGTCGGAAAAATAGGCCACTTTCGAGTAGGGAATTTATTAGGTTCAGCCGTTCCCTCCAACAGTACCGTTCGTGAAGAAGATTGAATGTTTGGCCAATGAGCTTCCTGCTGCCAAAACGGGGCGAGAACGGTCAAAAGTGGAAAGATCCTCAGGGGGGCCCTTTCATTTGCCGATGGTTATCCTTAACACCCGAAAAATTGTATCAAACGGTCGGCTGAACTGAATAGCGTTTAAAGGCGGAGACAATAACTTGAGCACCGTTCCTGGCTTGATGGCGGCTTCCGGATGGGAGCAGTCCATTGTTGGCTGGGTGGGGCCCTGGTGGTGAAAGATCTCGATCAGGGTGCTTTGTCTGGTGTGTAGAGTGGGCGGTTTTATACCGATGGATGGTATTATGCGGTTGCTAGGATATATATATATGTGGACAGAGTGATCGATCATGATTACGTATACTCTGCTGTGAGTGAGCAGCACCCCTGCTCGAGCATGATCTGATCGTATCCACGGCTAGTCCTGTTGAATAATGAAATCCCTCTCAGCCCCAGGATACAAGCGACCACTCGACACCTCCTCCAGCAATTGACTCAGGCCGGGGCCAACTTTGGTTTTGTTGATAGGAATCACAGAGACAGAGACCGAGTGAGTAAACGTAGAGTAGATATTTAGGTATTGATTGATCTCAAGGAAGACAGTTAAGATAGAAGCAAAGAAAAAGGAAGAATGGGGGAAAGGGGAAAGCACAACGACAGACTTATAGACAGAGGAGCGACGCATGAAATCACATAGCATCACTCCCGGTGGACATTTTTGGTACGAGCAGAAACACAATTCCTAGCAAGCTTTGAAAAGCTGATTTCCCACAGCCCGGCCCGGCCGCCCCTTAAACTTCTCAGTCTGGTCGTGCTCAAAGCCGGAAAAGCTGGCCGCTTTCGTTCACTGGTGTTATTGTTAAAGTAAATTCCTGCTACAAGTGAGCCGTCAATGCATATCTAAGCCCAGACTAATGAAACCAACTTTCAATTGTATCCCTTATCGTGATACCGCCTACTCAATAATGGGGTTCGCTTGCACACCTTTATGAATGGTGCTCAACAGCGCCTTCAGGAATTACATTGGCTAGCGTATTTGCGGGGTCTGGTGCTCTTCGATAGTAGTCTGAAGAGTGGAATAATGCTGGTGTTTTTTTCAATAGCAATAAGGGGCCAGTTAGTGATGGCCACAATTACCCTTGATCATAGGGGTCCCTGATTTCATCAGATCACGATCATGTAGGACCCCAATAATCGCCCAGCCACGCCCGATCAAGCGCACCGCTCGGTCGTACCCGAGTATGCTCGATCTTGATCAATCACCTTTGATAGATGTGTTCTAGTAATCATATGATATGGTTTACAGTATTGGTATGCAGTAAAATTCCATGAATGAGTCGCACCCAGGAATAGTGGCAGACAGCAACCAACCATAATCAACCTTTCTAAATCACGCTCGAGTAGTGACAGTGCTTGATTACTCGCTCGTATGCTAGTAGTGACTGTGCTTCGAGTTGATCACTTGCTCAAGCTTGTTGGAAATTATGACCACGCGCCCCCCAACAACTCCCACCAGAGTGATACTTTGTGACTGCCTACATCGCTCTCCTGCCCTTGGGCCTATTTCTACGCATTGCTTCCTTCTTTCATCTCTTTTTATAAAAATATCAACACTTTGATCCCAATTTTACATTGGCCCATCCGCTCCCGGTTCCGGTGGTTCCCCCGGAAATGCACCGAGTGTGACCAGACTGGATCATTCGATCACGTGACCAACCTCAATCATCTCTCCATCACTCAATCAGGGTCTACCAATTTGTTTGATCATTCTATCATGTCGTTCTCTTGATCATGATCTGACCCATCGCTCGACGGTGATAGATGCTTGGCTAGGTTGGCAAAAAAAATCAAGATAATACCAGAAATCTTATCTTGATATCAAGAGGATAGAATTAGAAAGATGTCTCTAGGGTTAGGCGTAGAAGGGGAAAGCCGACGACATGTGACTAATTTTTTTAGTTTTTTATTGTTTATTTGGTATTCCCCCAAATCCAGATATTGCATCGTAGTATGATATGCCATCAGTGAACCCAAGTGTCCAGTCCGTCCGTCGTGAGGCACGGACGGGACTGACGGCAGTACATGGGGGATGCCCGGGACGGACAGGGGTCTTGGCGTCCGTCCAGACCGATTCCCCGGCCGGACGGGCGGGCCCTACCGGTGTCTCAAGATATGGAATGTGCCGGGTGCCTACCACCAACAGCAGGTAATGACCCGGCCCTGGAGTAGATGGCCGTGCCCTACAGGCGACGGCCGGGCCCTGCAGTTGACAGCCGGAGTATGCTATTTGTTCTGTCATATCGGAAGACTGCAGGGCCCGGGTGTCAAACCCTAAGACGGCTGTCTTTATGAAAGATGGGCGCCGTGCCCTGCCGTCCTTATTCACCCTGCCCGTGACGCCCTGGACTACAGCCCGCCAGGGCCGTGTAGGGCGCCCGGGACGCTTGGGAACACTGTATGCAATCGTGTGAGATAGATAATAAACAAATAGGGGGAGTGGAACCTTCTATTAGGCTGTCCATAGTATGATACCCCAGCTTGAGAGGGGGCTTGTGAAAGCACTAGAGCCGCACAGGTGGTCCTGAGCCAAGTCCCAGGGTAGATGGGGGCTATCTTAAAGATGGGTAACCAACATCGCTCCCATGCCCTTTTTTTTTCACGGAAAAGCAGTCTTCTGCAATGGCCGAATTACAGCTTCTGCCTAGATTTACAACACCTGTACCGCGCGAGCCAACCAGCGGGACGACCTGAGTCCACTTTTGCCCTAAACAATAGGCAAAAAAATACCAGTGTTAACTTTTGTGCTTTCTTTTCCCCCTCAACCCTCCCACCCCCTACGACTATCGCGTGAGCGCATTTCCTTATGCGTCACACCTACAGCTGCTTTGCTGTTTCTGTTTTTCAATTTTTTCTTTCCCATTAACTATCATACTAACCGGCTACCGACAGAGTAGCCATCTGCCCTTTTTTTATTATTTTGCCTTCCTCTCCCGAGTTAGCGACTAAGATGTCCTCATCAACACCGTTCAGTTATTAGCATACGGATTGGTATCAGTACTTTAACATAGCACAATGATGCTAGCCGGATGGGGCTTGGTGATTAGTGGGGATGATCAGGGTTGCTTTATCCGTTCGGCTCGATTTCGGTTGGGGATTTCACCGACCCTGGGGTTGAATATCACGGCCTCAGCGCTTTATTTATTTTTTGACCCGAGAAGTAGTACTTGGTTGCTCATATTGAGTTCAAGAAAAGCTTCCGGGCCAAGGCAAAGCGGGTTCAAAAGAGAGCGCTGCCTTGTCTCGCTTTAGATAGGTGTGGACGAGGCATGAGGTTGTCAAGGAGGGCCTAGTACCAGGCGGCTTGGTATACAGGTATTGTATACCGACAGTTCTGGTTTCCGAGTGTAGGAGGAAGAGAAAAGGGGAATTGTATTTGGGCGATGAAATTGATGTTGAGCGTTGACCGTTTCCTCTGTCTAGTATAGCGGCATTCGTAAAGTTCTCGCACCCTTCTGAGTACCCAAGCGTCTGGTCCGTTCATCTTTGGATGTGGACGGGGCGAACGGCGGTGCATGGGAGGATGGCTGGGGCGAACGGGGGCCCTGCAGGTTTCTCAATTTGTGGGATGTGCCAGGTTCCTGCAAGTGACGGCAGGTGACGTTTGTGGCTTGCAGGTAACGGCCGGGCACTGCGGGTGACAATCGGGCCCTGTAGATAATGGCCAGGCCAGCGGATGATCACCTGGACATGACGTTTGTGCTGAGATTGCCAGGCCCACACCTCAACCGCTAGGACGGTCTTCTTTATGAAATACAGACACCATGCCCAACAGTCCTTATCCACCCTGCCCTGGATGTTTGGGAAGGCTTTCCACAACATCCCTAAGGCCATATCAGGGCCTAGTCATCTAAAATCCTCTTCTTGTTCTCTTGTTGTCAAGAGACTTAAGCTTGTAGGATCGAGGGAGGTTATGAGAATTTTATGAATAGGTTTGCAGAGGATCGTTCTGTTTGTTTTGCTCAGAATAGTGGGGGATGATGGCTATGTTGATCCTTGTGCATGACTTTGCGATTTTGCTATCGTGATTTATTAACTTAATTTCCAGTCAATTGATTATTTTTTCCTCAGCTCATCAGTTCTTTGTATTTGTGTTACAGCAGTTGCCATGGCGGGATTAATCTCTAAGTCCGCGAGCTAGAGTGCGGGCCACACCAGTGACTTGGGAAAGTCCTCACGACCCCACACATGACTTGCAACTTCGGTCGTTTACGGTTGTTTGTTTCTATAAGCCTACAGGATCCGGCTAGAGGACAACCTCCAGATTAGGGTGCGGAACACCCCATCGCCGTCAATGATATATTGCTTTTGGAGCATTTCCCGGCTAGCAGCCTGGAGTCCACTGTCCCTTCCAGCCTCCACAGGCTCCCCCCGGGAGAACACTACACCCCGTAGCAGTGTTCCCAACGGGCCAGGCCGCTGGTAGGCCGGCCTATAGGCTGTAGGCCGGGCCAAGGCGGGCCCTCCGGCAGTTCGCCTAGGCGGATATAGGCTGAATTCAATCAGCCTGCAGAAGCCTATCAGGCCTGGTAGGAGCCTATAGGCTTAGTGGTTAGCATGGAGAAATTGTTGCCATAGGGGTTGCTCGATTCCCCTGTCTTTCATATTTTTTTCCATTCTCCTCGTTCACACTCATTCCTGATATCTGGCAACCACATCATGAGTGACTCGCAACCAACTCAAGTCCCAGATAGTCATGAGTATTCTGCACCCAGTTCACCAGCCCAGTCCTACCTCACGATTCTTCCTTCTGATTCAGTTTCTTCAACTGGGATCAATGTAAATTCCCAAGCGAATGTAGCCATCACTGGCACCGTCGACCCAGGTTTGCTAGACTTTGGAGATGTTCATCAACTCATATAAAATCCCCTGGAATACCGCTCTGTGCATCCGGGATCTGGCTCTAGCGCAATCAGTGACCTTACCGATGCTCCTTCCAGTCTTTTAACACCAACGCTAGGAAGTAATACAGCAGCCCATAGTCAACTTCCTACGATTTCAGAACATTTTCTTACCATAAGGAAGATACGGAAAAGCTGGGTGTGGGGTCCAAGCCATGGCGAGGAATATTTGGATGGTAGTAAATGGCGATGGAGATGTCAGCATTGTAAGTATGGACAAGTTGCTTTTGAAACTTCTCTTGAGCGATGTTTGCTAATGATATGAACTTAAATTTTTATAATAGGTCCGACACGGCACATGGCTAAGACCTTTAGTGATGCCTCAACACGGAATATGATTGAACATCTCTATTATAATTATTCGGGTCTACTTAATACTAGGAAAGGAAACTATCCACTGCCGGGTGAGACATTGTTGTCGGGGACTGCCCAGCGGGTTACAGGTTACAGCTTTCCAGTGGTAATTATTACTCCATCCAAGACTCCGAGGTGCTCGCCGCGCATGGTACCTTGGAGGGACATATCTCGGTACAAGGGCTTGTGTTCTGTATCGGGTTAAGCAGGGCTGGTGAAAACAGCAATGATTCTACTATGTATCCTCTTGTAGCCAGGGATAGCTGGTGTTCCGCTTTGTTTAAGGGTGCAGGTCTGGAATTATGGGTGGGTGATTACTAAGTAAAGGGTGGAGATTTTGGAATATTCACTCCCGAGGTGGAAGTTGGAACAAGGGATTGGGAGGATTTGTATAGGGTATCACATTTGGGGTAGTCAGGCACAAATGGTATCAATTTCCGATGCCAGAAAATATGGGAGACCTGCACACACCCACACAAGGCTAGAACCCATGGAAACTAGTTTACTCTAGACAACTTGTGATGGGAATTTAAATGGGGCAATTTTTTTTCTTTTTGTGATCAACCATGGAGACCAAATAGTCTTATCATAGGACATGAGATTTGACAAATTTTGGTGTAAAAATTGAATCTTACATTGTTTGAGAAACTGGATGAGCTGCCCATACCTGCCGCTGGGGGATCCGGACCCATCGTATCTACAGAAGGCCCCTGGTAATTCTAGGGCATCCTTTTCTCCGTTCAAACAGCGTATCAAGCAACAATAACTTCGGAAGTCCAAGGTGATGGCGATCACAAGATGTCACTCGCCACCAACTGGGGCACCGGGATGAAGCTTCTTTTTGCCTTCCTTCCTCCGTCCTTGAGCTTTCCAATCTCCTGGGCCTTTCCTGTTTCAATCCTCTAAACCATGCTAATGCACTCCCTGGTTGAATAAATATCCTGCCAATGGCCATTACCATACCCGAAATAATTAAACCGAATAATATCATCAATCCACTTCTGATCGATGAAATCCAAGCTACAATGACTCAAAATGGCAATCTATATGTGGAAGCAACGGCATCTGGTGTTGTTCCCGGGACCTGGGATTGCCACCCTACCATATCTGCGGAAGTAGGACTAGGGATGGGAGTTATACCCTGCATCAGAATGGTTCCTGAGAAAAGGTCTTTTCTGCAGAAATTCCCAGTAAGTGATTACATACTGTACAGGCGATGGCTCAATTTATCAGTAATTGTGGAGATGATCAGATCACCTCGATCATAGCGGTTCCTGTAGCAGGTCATGATCGATCGCTCGATGTATATCTATCTTGTTAATCATGTGGTATTATCTACTAGTATAAACACACTGTTTACCCCGCATATCCGGCAACCCATTTTCAACAACACCATCTGTTATTACTTTAACATACTTCACGCCCAAAACAACCTTATCAACAATTCATCTTTTTTATCATCTCCTATCCCCTGTCAAGTGGTAGTAAGTGTATCAGACACGGCAACCGAACTTAGTAGTGCCAATGATCCTACTTCAGTAGAGGATCTCCCTGATACTTTGAAAGGATGGTGGGGTATGAAGCACACATGAGAGCTACTACTGTTGATAAAATGCTAATAATAAGTCTTATGTCAATTGGGGAGTTGTTTAAGGATAGAAGTATGAGCTGAAAAGAAGGATTAAAGTTTAGTAATTATCTATACCAGAAAGGTTTGATATTTTTCGAGATCTGAGCAGTGTTCGCAACTGGGCAGTCTGTCCGTCCTGAGCTAGGACTAGGGCGGACGACGTTTTGTCGTCCCGTCTGGTCATTTTGTCAACATGCCCGACAAGCAAGAATAAAGGACCAGGAAAGACGACACCGTGTCGTCCCGTCCCGTCTTTTCCTGAGCCTGCCCGACAAATTAGAGCAAAGGACCATTTCCCGGCAGTCCCCGACAACAATGTCTCACACGGCAGTGGATAGTTTCCTTTCCTAGTATTAAGTAGACCCGAATAATTATAATAGAGGTAGAGTTTAGAATATCTATTAGGGAACACCACATCGATATCAAAATCCCAAATTGTTTCCTGTGGGGCTGGGGTTTCATCTTCGAGCGACATGGAAGCAGTGACTAGGATTGAATACTGAAGATAGTAGGGCAAAGAGAGAGTAGAAGCAATAGTAATCAAGGTATTGGATACGTGTTATGTGATCGGTTCTACCTGATAATTCTACCATGAGGCAAATTTATTCCCCTATTTATCCTCTGCTGTTATCCTTCACTATATTGCCACATTATTTGGTGAACCCATAATTATTCTAAGCAGGTGTGAGGATATGGCCTGGATAGGATTTATTTGATAGTACCCGGCAGTCACCCACAGTAACCCGCCGTCCCCCGCCGTCCCCTACCGTCCCCTACCGTCTCCCTATGTCCCTGCGGTCACTACCGTCCATGCAGTCTCCGTCTGTCCACTGCCGTCCCCCATCGTCCCCCACTCTCCGCGGCGGTCCAATGCAGCCACCTGCCGTTCCCGATCACAAGTTGTCTTAGATCGTGGGGCTCGTCGTCCTTGGTAATGACGGCCATCCCTGGGGTTCAAAGACGAGGAGGGACTGCACTTTGCGGTCCCGGCTCATCCGGGGGTCTTGGAAGTCCCCCCGCCGGGCCCTACTGGGGCCCTGGACCGCTGAGAACACTGGATCTGAGACAATGCCTCATTACAGGAGAGCGGAATCGATCATGATTGACTATGCCCGGTCATGCCCGAGCAGTGACTATGATCAGTCACTCTAACAGGGTTTACCAGTTTGATCGGTCACCCGATCATGGGGTCCTCTAGATTAGACTAGAATCGAGTACAACCTTCATGATCTGCTCGGTCATGCTCGTGTTCATCACAAACTCTAGGACAGGCTTGATATAGTCATACGCTTCATTTTTTCGTGCCCACCCAACTTAACCAATAGTAAAAGACAAGGATAAAGATGAAACAGAATAGAAGAAGCCTGATTCTCTCATCAGTCATGGTTCCCATCTCTGTTTCTCAACGTATATTTTCCATTCCACTACACACTCCCGCTCCTATGATACAACAGCAAGACATGCCTAGAGGACCTCCTCTGTAAATTACAATAACACCAGAATAAGTAAAAAAAAAAACCAGAACATTCCTGTAACCTCCATGATAGACGACAATTTACTATCCTCCTCCAACATCTTCCACACGGTCCACCTTATTGAGACCTCTCATGTTCCAATAGAATGGCGGTCCTTAGAAAGCTCTAGACAGGAGCGGATATTTAACAGTTAGTAAGCGGGATAAGGGCTATGGCTTTTCGTATGCTTTGATGCTTTTTTCTTTGATCTTATCCAACCATATCTTTTAAACCAAGAAATTTCAATCAGCAAATGTCATTTTCTGTGTCGATCCAATAATTCTATTTCTTGGCTGGACAATCAACAATGCTAAGATGGGTGATAGAAGAGAATCACTTACTTTAGCTGTAATAATATCGACACTCCCCACCTCCACCATCCAATGCTGCATAGTACACACACTCTCTCACAACAGCCAGGCAGAAATCCAGAAAAGAGGAGGCTTACCATCCGCAAACAATATATTATACAATTTTTTTATTTTTATCTTATTTTAGTGCTTCAGGTAAAATAACTGGTCAACTACCGAAGTAGGGCATTAGGTAGTCCAATAGAAACACAAAATAACCAAAATTATGAAGGGGGGGTAAGTAAGCGCTTTTATTTTTGTGACCAGTTTGGAAACCTGTGAGGGCATGATTAGCCATAGATATTGGAAGAAGGTGAAGGAATGGCTGTTGTGAGAGTGTGAGAGCTTGCCGTGCTGCGGACGAAGAAAGGACGGGGGGAGGGTGGCTGAATGGGCTTTTATAGACTGGAAAGGTGAGAGGGTGGGGCGGTTTCGTATCGCATGGCAGGAGCATATCCCGTGTGGGGTTTGTGGGACTGTCTTACGCTCACATGTCCCAGATTCCTAAAATGGGGTTTTTAGGGCTTCTGGAAGGGATGTGATGCCGACGGTGCGTTATCCTATGCGGCTGTGGCCATAGGTAATAACTGTACTTGCCAAGGTAGAATATTCAGAATGCTGGTGTAATCAAAAATATACTACATCTAATCTCTTGCTTTTATACATTTCTCCTCCCTGGGTTTAGTCAACATCACCTTGGGGGTCTGTAGGCTGGTGGGATCTCACGCATTTTGGATTTACAATCGCTAGGTAAGTTACCTGACTACCTAAGTTGTACTCCCTACCCAACCCCCGGGTCAGCTCTATTGTGACGAATCTAGTAAGACCCCACATATCCAGACTTGAGAGAATAAATCTCTGCAGAGAAAGGATAAATCTGCTCAATTTACATGCTTTGGGGAACCTCTCAGACACACTGAGGGAGGATCTCAGTCGTAGAGAATGCACATACACTATACAGTCGTGATGGACATAAGCATAATAAAGCACATAGTGGGGGTTCTGCTCGAGTATCTGATAAAGAGAATGCGATGATTGAATAATTGATAAGATTGGTAGCCCTAATATAGTTATCGGTCATAGACACTGTTCGAGCATGGTCGAGTATAACTTGTTTGAGTGGATTTTGTTCAAGCGTGATTAAGCCTATTTGTCTAAACGTCAGTGATAATACTAATACATTATATTACATGGCTATGAAGATGTATATACATATATAGCGTGATTGGCCATGACCGCGAAGGAAGGACTGAGCAATGTCCCAAATCTGGCAAATTGATAAAATCACGATGGTTTCGCTAGGCGTATGGCTAAGGTGTGAGCGTAGGACCTCCGTTGCCGAGGTGATAGGGTATGCTCTGGTCAAGAAAACCTTATCCATGATCTTATTGTGTTCATATTGTGTTCAGTTTTCGGAAGAGATCTCGGCGTGGGTCAAATAATGAAACATAGCTCGTGTAGTCCCCCGCACTGACTGGTCGAAAATGGAGATAACGCTCCTGCTGAAAACGCCCTGCTGAAAACGGAGGTAATGGTCTGATCGGAGAGTTCACGCTAAGGGAAGAGGCTTAGGGAGAAGAGAATAAAGTGATTGGATTGAAAGTAGAGACGTTGGCTTTTTTTTTATTCCAGAAGAAAGATGAAGAAAATAGAAGAAAAAGGAAAATTATATAAAGAAAAGGTTTCCAACAGTACCGTATTCCACTAGCGCGTACTTGTGCGTCCCAGTGCGGATATTTCCAACTCCCCCACTATCCCCCATCTTCTCCAGCAATCCCTTGCGATCACTAGAAGTCATCCCCTACCCCTGGAAGTCACTCCCCGAGTTTGTATGGCCCTGTCTTCCAGAAAAAGACAGCCCGCCTCGGATACCACTGTGAGGCCTCCGAACCATTGGCGATACCGCTAAAGCGTTGATGAGTACTCAATTAAAACAAGGAAATCACGAGTTCGGATTGCTATGGAGCCAAGGTAGCAGGGAAATAAGGCGTACCCACTGGGCCTCGTTTTCCTTTTGCTAACTTAGGTGTTAAACTCAATTGCAACCACACCAGATCCCGAGTTTGGGGCCGACGGTGTTACGGTGTTACGGATTAAATGCCGCAGAAGTGAAGTTTAAATTTTCACCAAGACGGGCTCAACCAGATCTTCAAGAAAATGAGTGTAGAATTAGGTGATGAGTTCTCTCCGGAGCTTGAGAAAAGAGTGGAGAGTTATCAACAACAGAAAACAGCGGGTTTGGCAATGAGCCTAGTATGGATTGCACAATCTAGCTACATGTCCCAAGTAGTAACCCAATTGCTGATCCAAATATCCAAAATCTCATAGCAATGCAATACCAACCATCGATATTACAAACAAGCAAGACATAGATATACATCAAGAGTATTGGCTTAATCTTTGCTACTTGTAAGAATAGACAGGTTACCTAACAATTGATGGAATACTGAATGATCTCAATTGCCAATTATATTGCCAGTTCACTTTTCACTTTTTCTTTTTCCAATGCCAGTATATTGCTCTATGTAATCTGAGAGGCTAATTTACCCTCTTTCACCGACTCTGAGCATAGGTATCTTTGAACAATGAAAGTCCAGATAGAACTATTTCTGCTCGGCAGAGCAGATTGATAATGCTAAGAAGATTAATTATCTCTCAATTCCACCCAATAATACATTTCACAAAAATAGCACATTTCTTAATGATAGCACCATTAAGGGAGAAGAAGAATTGAGGTTTAATAGATGTCCATACTCGGAATGTTTGATCATTCGGGAGACCAAGGATGATGGTTCATTTCAGGGTAGCCAGATCAATCATAATAGACTGTGCTCAATCACCCTCGGGTAGTGGCCAAAGTGAGTCACTTGATCGGGGCCTACCAATTTGATCGATCATGCGATCATGTTCATGTCGGTTGTTAACTATAGGAAACGCATTGTATAGTCATAAACTCCATTCTTTTGCCCGCCAGACTAAACAAATAGTGGAAGACAAGGGTATTGATAATGTAAAGTACGGGGACAAAAGGGATCGTCCGGCACAGCAACGGCAACCCCACAACCACTATAAATTTACTATCTATGTAACAACAACTACTTAAAATGAACTGAAAATTTGAATAGACA